>AWYE02000185.1:0-17538 GCA_000504385.2 Exutisphaerella laricina CBS 326.52 | reverse complement strand
GTCTACTCCATTAGGACCCCAACATCTGACCAGCATCGCCTTGTATAATCGCCCAAGCTTCCCCTGAACCTTTCGTGTGGCTGCTGCGATAGAATTAAGATGTGGCTACTCGACGTGAGAACGAGACGACTGAAGCAGTTTATGGATGACCGCATAATCGAGGGCAGGTATGCGATACTATCCCACACGTGGGACAAGGATGAGGTCTCTTTCGACGATATACATACTCCCAGAGCGAGGTCGATGGCTGGCTATAGTAAGATCGAATTCACTTGCCGCCAAGCCATACACGACAATCTGAAGTGGGCGTGGATTGATACTTGTTGCATCGACAAACGCTCTAGCGCCGAGCTCTCCGAAGCCATAAATTCCATGTACAGATGGTATGCAACCGCGAAAGTCTGTTACGTCTATCTGGCAGATGTCCAATTGAAGGCGCCGGACGATGCTCGGCATATC
The DNA here is from genome assembly GCA_000504385.2 of Exutisphaerella laricina CBS 326.52. Classification (NCBI taxonomy): domain Eukaryota; kingdom Fungi; phylum Ascomycota; class Dothideomycetes; order Mycosphaerellales; family Mycosphaerellaceae; genus Exutisphaerella; species Exutisphaerella laricina. The sequence goes on along the minus strand of AWYE02000185.1, from coordinate 17,079 downwards.
GAACGATTGCTCCGAAGCTGTCGCTGGATAACCAGAGGCTGGACACTTCAGGAGCTTATCTCGCCTCGGAATTTGGAGCTTTATGATCGCAAGTGGCAATGGATAGGTAGCAAAGCCGAGAATGCCACGGTGCTTTCCAGTGTCACTGCTATCGACTCCGCAATCTTGAAAGACAGAGACCTGTTACTACGGACAAGCGTTGCGAAGCGCATGTCATGGGCTGCACAGCGGACTACCACTCGTGTCGAGGATGAAGCATATTGTCTGCTCGGTCTCTTTAACGTAAACATGCCACTACTCTATGGAGAAGGCCGCAAATCATATCAGCGCTTGCAAGAAGAGATCATCCGTACCCAAACTGGCGAAGATCACTCAATGCTAGCATGGCGTAGCACAAATGGAGAGCTTTTGGCACCATCGCCAGCTTCGTTCGGTTTTGCGAGCAATATGATCAGCTGGTTCTTGCCTCAAGGCGGAAAGTTCGAGCTCACGAACAAAGGGCTCCGGATCAATGGTTATGTCAAAGATATGCACCTTATAGATGCCAGCGCCACGGGAGGCGGCGGCGGCGGCGGCGGCGGCGATGAGAACGAGAATAGTCATGTCATACTCGCACTCGAGTGTTGTGCTTCGGACAAGCAACACACTCAACAAGCACTAGTTCTTCGCAAACGGCCGCAGGTCGTGCATCTGGCGCAGAGTCGCACGACAACGATGGACTCCGAAGACGCTATCTATGATCGCACGGCCACACTCATGACTATCACTCTCGATGATCTGCAAGACTATCGCAAAACAGAGCTCACGATAGGTCGAACGCGGTTTCAATACCCCAAGCAGCCTCGACTTCGCATATCGACATCCAGCGAGCTGAGCGTGCGGCATAGACACCAGCAAGATGATCCTCATTCCATACCTTCGGGAGTTTGGAACCCCCAGACACAGACAATGTACTTGCAGCCTGCAGAACAACAGAGAGCTTTCGGAGCCCCAACCAGCAGACACTACTATGCGCGCCTCCAACTCCAATCCCCTGAGAGTTCACAACAGCGCATGTCTTTGACCTTTGTTCTTGACTATCAAAAAGGCACAATCGACTCTGCACTGACCGATCTCTACGTACAGCCCCAGCCTCCTCCGTCCGCGGACCAGCTCCGAGATCTCATTGGCTCCTCGAGAAGACTTGAAAGCGGCGATGTTCGGATACTGGATTCGGGCCATGGACTGAGAGTCCAAGTGATTGCGCGATATGTCATGGTCGTGGGGGAGGTAATGTGGAATCTGCACTTCTCCATTAGTCGGACGGAGATTGTTCGGGCTACTGGGTCGGAGGATTTTGATCGCTTAGCCTGAAATGTGAGATATGGTGTGAACAGACTGGAAATTTTGCTTGTTCAGGTCCTTCTTGAGCGACTTCGTTGGACAGGGGAAGAAATAATTTGCATATTGGAGTCCTGGTTCGGAACAGATCGTGCAGGCTTGAATGAGGGTAATGGGCGGCTCTGCCGGGGATGGGCTGAATGTATCGATAGAGATTCGACGTCAGAGGACGACGGTATGGACACATAGCTCGGCAGACAATCATATTGTATGATAGTAGACTATTCAACCGTAGCTCTTTTACCAGATCATGGCAGCCTACTTGGACTATCCAGCGATGAAACGATACTGCACCACAACGCCATCGCTTTTTTGCTATAATACAACATGCTATTCCGCATACTCCATTCCTGCTGAGCTTTATGCCACCCATCATCCAGATCGGCAGCGCTTGGTAGTTACGCCAGCAATTTTCCTTCGCTACGCTTGTTGCTGCTTTCCATTCCTTCCTCCCACGCCAGGATTGCATCGAAGTTTCCTGACAGGAAGCCTGTTCGTGTACTTTAGGCCACGTCTGATGAGTTGTGGCGCTGTAGTATCAGTATGCCAGCCCTATGAGCGGCGCTGCACGCTCGAGCACGAGGTTAATGATCCATAGGACAGTGCAGTGGTGTCCAGCATCCCCCCTCCAAAAAAGAATGTACCGACTATTACTCAAGCCTGTGACTCAGTATCGGTACTGTCTTGTCCTGGATTTGCTTCTTCGTAGTTGAAGAACTTGACGAAGTGGTAGTAGCCCGCGGCGATCATGGCTCCCAGGTATGGCCCGACCCAGTATACTGTTCTTTTGTGTCAGCTGGAAGTCCTCTGTCGTATCATGTCATGATTCTTCTTACTCCAGTGATAGCCCGGGAACGAAGGAGCAGCCACGCATGGCCCAAACGATCGTGCTGGATTCAAGGACCCTCCTGTGTAGTAGACACCAGCAATCTCAGCCACAAAAAGTGCTAGTCCAATGCCGATTGGTGCGATGAATGTGCTCTTCTGTTTTTCCGCTGCAAGCATAAGGACTGTGAAAGTAAGCTGCGCTGTGAGGAACATTTCCAAAAACAGTCCTTGCGCAGTGCTAACTCCAGCCGCTAGAGTTGTTTGAACGCTCGCGATATCGCCAGGAATGATACAGCTTGCCACAGCAGCTGCGCATATTCCGCCGAGGAGCTGTGTAGGTAAGAAGATCAAGGCTCGCGTCCAGGGGAGTTGCCCAGCTAGGGCGAGGCCTATTGTGACGGCTGGGTTGAAGAGACCTCCGCTGACTCGGAAAAGTGTCCACGCTGTTACGAGGAGAGAGAAGCCGTAGCTCATGGCGATGTACATCACTGTCATGCTGCTGTTTGCTCCATTTGGGCCTGTGTTCGGGGCTTGATCGATAGCCATGGTGTGGCCGAGGAAAGCGAAGAGCAGGAACATGAATGTGCCGACGAATTCTCCAGACGCTGCCACGAAGTGGTTCCGCACTGCATTTTGGGATGCTTGGTCTCGTGGTTTGATATATCCTGCCAGTGGCTGATCGAAGTTCGGACGGCCCATGATCGTGCTGAGAATAGAGGACGGTCAGGTTGGAGAGATGCAGTCAACCCAGAAGAAGTGATACGGAGAAGGGGGGGGAAGGAAGAAATAGAACACTTGACCACGTGTTTATCTGCAGTACAGGTCGGTGTAGACAGGAGATGTACTGTCGGACATAGAGTACCTGCTGTCAGTGCCGTATATAAAGAACATGTACCGTACAGGCTCACCTTGCAGCGGAAAAGCTATGCAGCAGCAGCAGCTGTGCTTGCATCATGTCTACTTACGCCGGAGGGCATGGAAGTGGTTCATGTGTGGCGTGGCAGGTCCAAGGGCACCAAATTTTGATGGGACTGTCGCCGTTGAATGCTTGGGCGGTAGGGCGTGGGCTCCTTCGCAGGTAATGTCTATGGCAATGCCAGACTTGGGATTGGTTATGGCGTGGCCGAGGGATGAGCGCGTGGCTTGATATCCCACTTCCATGCTGCAGTAACAACATGGATGTTGCCAGGCATGGAGCACGATGATGAACTGATCGGCTTCGCTACGGTTGTCGCCCCGTATTGACGGCGAGAAAGAGTGGACCAGAGGGATGGCATCCCGTGACTGGCTCGATAATATGTCCCGTCGTCCCGGTCTGTGGTACAAAGTGCTCTTCACGGGATATGGGCCGAGATTCTGGCCTTTCCACATAGTTGTGCCGGTTCTTCTACAGTGACCGCTGTATGGAAGCAAAAAGTACATGCTACATGTCCACGAGGTCTCGGCTAAGTTTCTTCGAACGCCAATATGGATGGCTTGGCATTCGCCAAACGAATGTAAAGTCGGAAATGCAAAAAAGATCGGATGCGTAAAACTAACTACATACATACGTACAGCCAGACCACCACATCTTTTTACACAACCGCAAAAAAATGTGTAGGAACGACGCATACGAATATGCCCGCTACTGGAATCGAACCAATCACCTCGTCATCTCACATCTCACGAGTACTAGTGACGCGCTCTACCGATGAGCTAAGCGGGCATTGTTTTTTCCTAGTTGTAGAAACCACTGTGCTGTGTCACATTATCTTCCCAGATTGTATATGTTGTCTTGATTGCGCTACTCCAGCACCGCCTCGTTAGCGGGAAACAAATGCGAATGACCCGTCTGTCATCGTACGGCATCGCCGTCTAACGAGCTATGTATGCTTGTCGTTGTCGTACGCTGAAGGTCTGTTGGTACATCAGCCCAATCCGGAAGGCGGTATAGCATCTTGTACAGCGGGGAAGTGACGGTGCTGTGGCATAGGACTAGTATGAACCCTCGTAACGAGCAGGGTGATCTCATTCGACGGGTCAAATGATCATCATGATGGTCAAGAAAAATATTCGCAGAAAAGCTCCTCTTCGGGCTTGGGAGACACCCCAGTATATATACACATCTCGTCCCATCATCACGATTATCGTAATCGCCCAGCACAACAGCCTACCCAATGCTACTTTACCCAAGCGCTCAAAACTCCATCTTAATTTCCTTCTCCTGGCCAAAGGACGGATCCGATGGGTCCTCGTCCCAAGGGTTGTGGTCTGGTGAACGTATATCAGGAACGGGCGAGGCTACGGCACTGCTGCTGGGGATCGGGGAGGTGGTAATGCTTTTCAAAGGTGGCCGACTTGTGGAATCCGGTGAATTGCGTGCAGATTGCCACTCTGGTATTCGGGACCCCAGAGGTTTTGGCGGCCTATCGTCCTCAAACGAGAGTTGGATATCTTGTTCCTCTTGCTCTCTAAGGTATGTATTATTGCCATTCGGAAGTGGCGTGCTTACGCTTCGACTTCCTTCTCCATTTGGAAAGTATGAGTGCGTTTGACTGTGCTTGAGCTCAGGGCGTGAAGACTTCCCTTCTGGCGTCATGCTACCATTGATGTGTGCCACGGACCTGTCCTCCCGCGGCAAGCTGACCTTCAGCGCAGGAAGTGTGCTTTCGATCTCTCGCACACTCAAATGCTTTTTGATCTCGTCAATGTCCTCGGGGCTTTTCAATGCAAGTGCCAACGCCTCTTTGCGGATCGCCTCGACATCGAACATTACGTTCGCACTCTCTTCGGCGTACTGAGCACTTTGCTTGTCGTGACCTTCAAGGACCTTCTGACTTCTTTCGTCATAAGTCTCCCATTCCTTCTTTTGGGAAGCCTTCTTCCTGGAGAAGAATGCTTTGAAGCCTTTCTTCTGCGGCTTTTCGTCGAGTTGCCTCCTGGCCTCTTCGATCTCGTTGAGCAGTTCTCTTTGCCGTTTCTCGTGGTTCTCTGGATCTGGATCCTCGATTTCAGTATATTCCAGACTCTCCATAGCCCATCCGACTTTGTCGAGTAACGTTGGCATCATTCCACGGTAAGCCATGTGGCCCGGCACTTCTGCAGTAACGTCGACATTTTCGATGCCTTTGACCTCTACATTCGCCAGACCAGCGACACGCATAATGCCACCACTTGTGGCCCGGAACAGATAGCCCAGAATCCAATCATTGCTCGCGTATCCGTTCACGAAGCGACCACTCACTATGCTACGAGCGCTGATGTACTCATCCTTCTTGACGACCACGGGAGAGCCGAACATGTAGACGTTCTGCACCAGGCCTATGCCGCCTCTTCTCGCAAGCTCCTTGATACAGGAATAGATAACCCGTGCGCCAAGAGAGAACCCAACAAGAGTGATGGGACGAACGCCAAGGTTCCGATCGATGATGGAGTCAGCCAGAATGAGGCCAGCGGCATCGGCACGAGCCAGCGAGACGGTCCAAGGATTATCGATGAGGTACGACAGCTTCATCAAGATGAGTGGCGTTGACAACCCAGCCATAAGTGTCGTAAGAATAGTTGCGCCCAAAACTTGCTGGATTGTTTGTGTCAACGCCTCTGTGCCCAAGATCTGGATAGTTGCACCAGTACTCTGCAGCATCTCTGGCTCCCAATTGACTGAGTATATGTCGCCCATGACAGGATCGACAGTACTGAAAGGCAGGCGAACATCGTCGACCTTGCCAGTCATCCAGCCTGCAACAGTCACGATCAGATTGACACGCTTGTTGTTGAAAAGTGGCTTGTACTCGTAGGTCTTGACAGCTCCTGTCCGTCTGTTCGATGCATTTGCGCCAATCCGGCTACCAAGCGCAGCTCCAGTCGTGCCGATCAAAGCTGCTGCACCTGTTCCGCCTAGGAATGTGCCGGTACCTGTGACGCCTATCGCTGTGAAACCAGCTGCAAGACCTGCACCGATAACGGGAGCAAGAAGACCAGCGCTGAGACCGATGACCAGACCGCCTCCGACAGTGCAAAGACCCATCACTGCTAATCTTCGATTTCGAGCTGCTTTCTTTCGTGCTGCGAGATGCTCATCTTCATTCCAGTTCTCCTTCTCGGCCTGTTCTTGCATTTCCAGTGCATCGGTCACCCGCTTCTCGAAGCGACATACTTCCTGCCAGTTTACCGACAGTGATGCACCGACGAGTTCGAGGAGAGTCCGTGAGCGCGAATCATAGGTGCTGTCTGCTATGAGCAGCAAGAAGAGATCGCATAGCACGGTCCACCGGATGTCTATATCGATATTCTTGGCGTCCTCTAGCTCATCTGGATCCTGTATAGTGAGTTCGTCGGCTGTGTGCTGCTCATACGCTGGTGGCGGCTCTTCAATAGCGGGAGTTGATGGATCTGAAGGTGGTGCAGGCGTGCCCGGCTTCGAGGTTGTCGGCGTGTCTAGAGCAGATTTACGCTTCTCCGCAACACTCGAAGTCCGCTGGGAAGCCATTGAGGGTCTTGAAGAATTGACTTCCGAATTGCTTCCTGCGGGCGCACGTGGATTCTTTACCCTTGCATTTTGCATGAGAGCAGGCGTGAGATCTGACGGCAGCACTCCGTGGTCTGCAAGCTGTTCGACCATTATCTGCTCTCTCGCGTCAATTTCCATATGGTTGTAGAGACGGATCATGACCTTTTGTCCCCACATCTTGATCGCTTCTACCGCGACCTCGACGATCTTTTTGGTGCTCCTGGTTCGCTCCAGCTCGTTAAGCTCTTTGGCCATCTCTGCAATCGACAATCTTACGATACCGACATAGGCTACTCGTTGGCCTTCGGTGAGCAATTCTTTGGTTGTGTTCATCTGCGATAGAAGATCTGCACTCTCATCGTCTTCTTCATAAAGTGTGTTGTTGGCGTTGGCTGCGCCTTTGAATAGATATGCAGTGTTATCGTCCATGCTAGTTGCACTCTTTGCATCTTCGTCCATTTGCACTCGTGTATAGCCTTTACCTGCGCCGCCAAGCGTTCCATAAGCGACAGTCTCGTCTTCTGCTTCTTCATACTCCTTGGCCAATACCTTACCCCAGTCGTCATAGATGCGATGCGTCGCGAAAGCAGGCATCTCCTGCCATTGTTCTTCTTCATCCGACTTCTCCTCCGATACTGATTTGCTCGGCACGACCTGCTGGTGCGAATACTCGCCTATGGTGCTCGTGGAAGGCTGATGCGCATGGTTTGGTGGTGCGGAAGGACTCGAAATAATCGCTAAAGGTTTGGAATCACTTCCCGACCTAATCCTATCCAATGGAGGAGCGCCTATATTCCGACTAGGCGTCGAAGGTGACTTCTCTGCTGGCTTGGTGCTGTCTGGTTCAGGTTCCTTCTCGGCATCCTCTGCCTGTGGTGTTTCGCTATTCTCGGCATGTGATATTGGCCGCTTGACTTCGCCGCCAGTGTCCTCGATGACCTTCTTCTCGATCTCATCCGGGCTATCGAGTTCTTCCAAGCTATAGTTTCGCCTTCGTGGTGGCCTTGGTGCAAGTCCAAATTCGTCAGCGACAGGAGGTTCTGCCTTGGGCTCATCGAATCGTTCTTTGCCAGAGTCCTTCGTCCGTATACGCTTCAACACCTTCGGAGACTCTGGTTCTTGAGCATCTTCGTCCTTGTGGTCAACTGTTTGCGCATGTTGGTCTTCGGGCATGTCGAAGCATTCCCTGCCTTCGGTCCTCGAGCTATTGTCGAAATCGCATGCCCATGTACCTTCACCGTAAGCCAAACAGCGAATGGGAAGCTGCACTTCAGCTCCAATACTGTAGGACAATGTCGTAGGGTGTGTAGATTTGTGTTGTGTAACGTGTATGGGAGACTAAGACGTGGGTGGCATGCGGGTCGTCTCTCCGCAAAAGCCATGGTCTACCTTATGCAGGGCCCAAACCTTGCCTTGCAAGAATTCTCGACAACCTTCTAAAACAACCAATTGCTCCATCCTTCACCACGACCACTCCACTGCCACCATGCGCGGCAAACGCAGCAAACAATACCGCAAACTGATGCACGTCTATCAACTCACATTTGGCTTCCGCGAACCCTACCAAGTCCTCCTCGATGCCGAAATTATCAAGGATGCGGCCCGCTTCAAGATGAAGCTCGGCCAAATGCTGTCATCAACCCTCCACGGCGAAATCAAACCGATGATATCACAATGCTGCATACGCCACCTCTACAAAGAACCTCAATCACCCCACAAAGACGCCTGGATCGAAGTCGCGAAACAGGCTGAACGACGGAGATGTGGCCATCATGAACTAGACGAGCCGCTGAGTACGATGGAGTGTATCTCGAGTTGTGTGGATCCGAAGGGAAGTGGGACGAATAAGAACAAGTATGTTGTTGCGACGCAGGATCAGGATGTGAGGAGAAAGATGAGGGGTGTTGCGGGCGTGCCGTTGGTGTATATCAATAGGTCTGTTATGATTTTGGAGCCGATGGCGCAGAAGTCGGAGGAAATCAAGGAGAGTGACGAGAAGGCGAAGATCAGGGCGGGTTTGAAGCCGAGACGGGGAGCGACGTTGAGTGGAGTAGGTGAGAAGAGGAAGAGGGAGGACGGCGAGGAGGAAGATGAGGAGAAGGAAAATGCTGCGGAACCGGTGAAGAAGAAGGTCAAGGCCAAGGGACCCAAGGGACCGAATCCGCTAGCTGTGAAGAGAGCAAAACAAGACAAGCCGAAGAGTGCGGGAAAGCAGGGCGAGGATGAGAGAGCTGTGCTGCGGAAAGCGGTCAAGCAAGATCCGCAGGCTTTCGAGAAAGCGAGAGATGCCGGAGCAGTAGCCGGGGACGGGATGGACGGTGTCACAGACGGCACGAAGAAACGCAAACGAAAGAGAAAGCCAAAGGACGCCCCTGCAGGTGCCGAGGCAGCTATCGTCGAGGAGACAGGAGACGACTAAGAAGATGTCCAGACCTATGTTTTCGCTTTGCATAAGATACCCATGTTCGCTGCACAGGCTGTACCTAAAAGCAGAATGCAAATATGAGGCGTCTTTCTGTAACGACTAAGATTATCACACCTAAAGCTCCGTCGGCAAGGAGGACAGTCGTGAGACTGCTGCAGTGACAAGGCAGTGCCTTCAGGCGCGACTTGATGACGTCTGCATTAGACGTAGTAGCAGATCTTTCGGCCAGCGGAAGCTCATGCCACATCTCACACTTGTACAGTGATGTTCACACTGCTAACGGAAGGTTGCACGCGTATCGCATACCGAGTCACAGCTCCATTACCGCTTTGAGGCCTTGCAGACGCCTCTGCGAACTACAAGCATGATCAGGATTGCCTTGACTCGCCATCGACGGAGCAGACTCATATCCTCTTGGTCTACATCTTCGCAGCTGTCCGTCTTCTGTTCCAATCCAGGGTCTAGGCCATCGTGAAGGCCCATTGTCGTTTCGACGCTGTAATCTGTGGCCTTGACCTCTAGTGCACTGTTACAGGTGTGATTCAGGCAGCAGACGTTATACAATGACCTTGAAGATTACAAGCCATTGCATTAACCAGAACAGGGCATGATCATCACTGAAACCTACAATAAGCCTAGCCTCGCGGCCAGTGAACATCCACAGGTTCCTCCTTCTACAGGTTGACGTATCGTGGGTCGACTCCACCGCGCGTTTGACTTGAGAGAACACAACTTTAGCCAGTACAATGTCAACCCTTACCACGTTTATGCAAGCAGGCCTGGTTCACATGTAGCTTAAAGCAGAATCGCAATTAACGATTTTAACCACCTCTTCGTTGTTGCGCGGCAAGAATACATTATCTAACTTCTGCTTTCTTTTGAGATACAAGCCCTCATGTCGAGATCCTTAGTTTCGATGAGCGGCGCGCAGACAGGAACGATGTCTGCTCCGTTGCCTCGCAAGGTTTGTACAGAGACCAACAACGAATAGTTGAGTACTCCCTGTATGGCGGGAAGGCTGTATGCTCGTCAAAATCACTTGCTTGGCCTATAAGCAGCACTTGTCATAGTCGCGAGATCCCCATCGACATGATGGCTTCTTGGAAAGCTTTTGATCTAGTCGTTCGGCGGAGTCTGCATGAAAATCTGCACATCGAGACATCTGTTGATACCGCAAGTGCCATGCCGCACTGGAGATCCTCGCAAAGGCATGCAAACCGTGGGACCGACGAAGCACTTCAGCGGCTTCATGCCTGAAGCTGAGTTCGTGCTCCAGAATTTGGAGAGACAAAATTGATGTGGTCCTTTCTTGTACATAATATAGTGTCAGGAAAGCTTAGACGGCGGTCTGCGAGACGTTCGGTACTGCTTGAATAGTCGTTCCCTATCGTCCTGGTCCCCCAACCTGCAGTTGGTTCCAGAAACAGACGTACCGACGGCATGGCAATTGGAGGCCACGTCATTGTACGATGAAGGCAATGCCAGTGCCTACAAAGTTCTGAGGGCTTTAAACACAGCATCGCGGGCGTCGTTAAGCTCTGTGTCAACTCCATCCTGATGAGCCAACTTGACTGTCCTGTGAAGCTCCAGAAGGTCCTTGGCACGTTTCAGATCCTGGTCATCCTCGATCTTGGAAGCTGCATTTGGGGCGCTGGTTTCTGTTGATGGCTCTGGGCGTGCTGATACCAGAGCGATTGCAGCGTTTGGGTCCTGTTCATGTTAGTGCCTGATCTGCCTATGGTGTGGGTGGATTGTACACACGCAAACCTGGAGCGATGTCAGGTCCGAGAGCAACTCTGCAACCCTCATGCTGAATATGGCACCTTCGATTGAGGTAATGTTGCTTAACTATTCGTGGTGCGGGTGACGATCGTGGAGAAGTTGAGGGTCGCGAGATTGAGTTTCGGCAAAAGTGCGGCATCAGATTCACGAGACGCTGCTTCTCCCACTTCTTCACTCCTCCAGCATTGTTTACACTGCTTAATCGAAGTAGACGCAAGACAACTGACCACCAACGCCAAGATGTCGGCGGTCCTCAAGACATCCGCGGCCGCAAAGGCCATGCGTACGACCAAATATCCGTCCGAGTTTCAGCAAAAGGTTGACATGAGCAAGGTGAACCTGCCTGTGATCAAGAAATGGGTGCAAGACGAGATTGTCCGCCTACTTGGCAGCGAAGACGACGTTGTGGTTGAGATGATTTACAACATCATCGGAGAGAGCAACAGCAAATCAGTAAGTTTACTGCTGTGGAAAGCATGCAATCGCATCTCATTGACCCATACTTAGCCAGACATCAAGCAGCTTCAATACGATTTGACGGGCTTCTTGGACAAGGACGCGCCGTCCTTCTGCTTGAATCTATGGAAACTACTGCTAGACGCGCAGGCCGACCCGAACGGCATTCCGAAATCCCTAGTCGAAGCAAAGAAGTTCGAGCTCATACAGGAGAAGCTCGCTGAAGACAGAGCACGAGAAGAAGCTGCCAAGCGGCAAGCAGAAGAGCGCGAGCGCGAACGTGAGATAGCACGTATCCGTGATCGAGAGCGTGGACAACGCGGAAGGGGTGGACGAGGTGACAGACGCGGTCGCGATCGATCCTATGAACGCTCTCGCTCTCCACCGCCAAGACGACGAGAGCCACGAATCGATAGTTACATACCCGGCGGCGGCGGCGGCGGCGGCCGTGGACGAGGGCGCGACAATGATCCCCCACGACGCAGACGGTCTCCTTCGTACGGCAGGAGTCCAGACCGCTCCAAGTCTCCGCCACGGCGAAGAAGGCGCAACTCGTCTTCAGATATCTCGCGCTCTCCACCTCGCAGACTAGCAAGCATCAGTGATGAAGACGATCGCAAAAGCACCAAGAATCGGAGACTTCGCTCACCTTCACCTAGGAGAAAACGCCGATCCTCGTCCTCAAGCCGATCACCACCGCCCAGGCGCAGACGTCGCTCTCCATCGAGATCACGGTCTCCGCCACGTAAACGTAGGAGCAGGTCAGTGATGTGCAACTTCGGACCCGAGACTGCGGACTAACTGATAGTCGGCAGACTTGACTCCACCGATCTGATGAATAACTCGAAGCGCAAGGACAGAGACCGTTTGGAAGCCCCACGTCTCAGTCGTGAAGGCTCTGCCGAGTCGACGAATGGTGGTGCCAAACCAGACGAGGTGGGTACTAGTCATCATTGACGAGCAGATGTCCAGTATACTAGCAGAAACAGCGTACTACAAGCACGAGCATAAATACTTCTACGTCTTGACCACAAATCTCCAACCTTGAGCGATGAGTTTGCTCTTCCATCCGCTGACACTCGATTCCAGAGGCCAGTACTAAACATGCCATCCGCTCTCGCTACTACGCAGCCCAGCAACCCACTCAAAATATCACGCGAAGAGCTTCAAGCGCGTCTTGCCATGGCGAAGGCTGAAGCTCTCCGCAAGAGCACAGACAGGGCAATGCAACGCCGAGACAGTGGCAATACGACCAATGTCGTCGACATCAAAGCTATGTTGCCTCCATTTTAGGATATCGAAAAAGCATAATTTGGCTACGGGTCCGCGCTCGGCGTCGCTGATGAAGGATGCTGCTAACAATGATTCGAGGGGTGCTTGTGTAACACAGGGGGGGGGGGTTACGCACAAAGGAGAGGCCGTTGTAGCACATAGCACTGAAATGAGTAAATCATGACCACTCCTGCAGTCCCCCATGGCTTGGCATAAAGCTACAGCACATGTACTCAGTAGTGTGGCTTTGGAGCTTTGGAGCTTTGGAGCTTGGAGCTCTTTTAGGGAGCTTGCTTACTTGACCATCGCCGGCTGTCTTGACGCTTTGCCCGCCAGCCCGCTTCGCCTATCCTTCAATCACGTCACATCGCCGCCGTTACCTCGATATGTAGGCAGCTAACTAGCAGCTCACCACATGGAGGATTCTTTGTCATTCTTCCTCTCGCCTTGCACACTTGAACTACACTCCGACTGTCCCCATCATGGCGGTCCCTGGTGCGCAATGCCGGACATGTCTCTCTCGCGGCCAGAAGGTCACGTGCCCCGCCTGCGGCACTCCTGCAGGCGGGCCGATGGCTGGAACCACAGCGCCACACGGTCCCACTGCAGAACTGCCGATATACGTGCCTGCTTCAGCTCGGGCACCGACGACGCGTAACAACACCTTTCGCAACGCCTTCTGGGCAGTGGCGCTGTTATGCCTTGCCGTCACCTGGTATGCTCGCCCGATCGTCGATATCGTCCTCGGCAACAGCAATCTCGACGCGGCGAAGAAACAGTGCCACCAGCTTCCAGCTCTGTGGCCCTCAAACAAGACCGCCGAGGTCAACGACGCGTTCGATTACCTCTTCACCCCCGAATTCCAGAATGCCTCCGTTCTGCGCCTCGCTGGTGCTGTTCAGATCAAGACCGAGTCCTTCGATGACCTGGGCGAGATTGGCGAAGATGAGAGATGGGATGCCTTCTATCCATTTCATGATTACCTCGCGGCCACGTTCCCTAAAATCCACAGCACGCTGAAGAAAGAGACTGTCAATACTCATGGGCTTGTTTTCACGTGGCAGGGCAGCGAGGCGGGCAAGAAACCGGTTGTTTTGATGGCGCATCAGGATGTCGTGCCTGTTGATCCAGATACAGTGGACTCTTGGACACATCCGCCGTACAGTGGATTTTATGATGGGGAGAGAATCTGGGGCAGAGGCGCGAGTGATTGCAAGAATCAGCTTATTGGCGCCATGGAGACGATTGAGACGCTTATTGGAGCTGGCTGGACGCCGAAGAGGACTATCGTGTTAAGCTTTGGGTTCGATGAAGAGTGCTCTGGGAGGCAGGGCGCTGGACATCTCGCACCGTACTTGCTTGAGCGATACGGGAAGGATGGTGTTGCGGCGATTGTGGATGAAGGTACGCCTCGTATGACTGCACCCTTACATTTGCCGTTCCCTTGATTAGTGAGAAGAATCGCACTGACAGTGTTTGATGTTCAGGGATGGGTTTCGCTCAAGCATTCGGCCGCGGCTTTGCGGTCCCAGGTGTTGGCGAGAAGGTAAAGCTCACATATCGAGGCCCGGTAGAGACCGCCGAGGCATTCATGGCTAACATGCTTCCTAACTCCAGGGTCACACCGATGTCGACATCGTAGTTCGCACACCAGGAGGCCATTCTTCCGTCCCACCGGAGCACACAAGTATCGGCATCTTGTCCGAGATCATCACCACGATCGAATCGATCCAGTACCCGACCTACCTTGACTCCGCCAATCCCTTCCTCGAGTTCCTTCAGTGTAGCGCAGAGTACTCTCCGAGCTTTCCCAAGAAGCTTAAGAAACTCCTTGGTCAGCGAAGCACTGATGGCAAGAAGGACAAGAAGACATGCAAGCACCACGACAAGCTTGCAGTTGAAGCGGCAAAGATTTCGAAAGAGAGCAAGTACCTCATGCAAACATCCCAAGCAGTAGACATCGTCAAGGGCGGCACCAAGGCGAACGCTCTTCCAGAGACTGCTGTTGTGACAGTCAACCACCGCATCAACATCGGCGACGAGCCTGAGACTGTCTGGAACCATCTCACAAGGATCGTCAAGCCGATCGCGGACAAGTACAACTTGACATTGCATGCATTCGATGGCGTCAAGGAAGGCTACAATGCCATTTCCATCAGCCACAAGGATACAACACTGAGAGTGGCGCCAATCACGCCAACGGACACAGATGTGGTGAGCCCGTATGCCATCGTTAGTGGAACCATCAGAGCGCTTTATGGTGAAGACACGATTGTTGCGCCAGCCCTGATGACTGGCAATACCGACACTCGATACTACTGGGACCTGACGAAGAACATCTTCAGATTCGGGCCAGGCTACGGCAACGAGCCGGAGCAGAGAGGAAGTGGATTGCCAGGTAATTTGCACACTGTGAACGAGTATGTGACCGTGAGCAATCACATGAAAGTTGTGAGATGGTAAGTCGATCGTATGCGAGTACTCGAAGGATGCTTTGCTAACAGGAAACGCCAGGTTCACCTTGTTCTTGAGGAACATGGATGAAGCGGACATTGATATTGACTGAGCGCCGTGCAGCGCAAGCACGACAGAGCAAGCGACAGTCAGCAAGCAGAGCTGGAAGACGGTGAGCGTGATCTACATGAGTCAAGTATGCAGCAAGGTAGAGGGAAGTATGCCAGCCCAAGACCTGAACTCCGACGATAATTGTGGCCGACTCTTGCGAACGAAGGATGCATAAGGATTTGCCCTGCGGCCACTTCTTTTGACGATCAGTAAAAATTTTGCCTTACACGTCGCCCATTGCACATGACTGAACCGTACTGCTGATCTTCATGGTCAATACAGCACGTCGACAGTAGCTACTACTACCATGGCCATCGTTCCCACCAAAGCCAACCTACCGTCAAATTCCATCTTCGTCTCTGGCGGCCCCCAGAAGGCATAGGTCATCAGGTCGCCAGTGTTTTAGAGCACGTTACGTGTATAGCCTACGCTGAGCGCATGCCAGATGTAGCAAACTTGCTGTTTTGAGGTTTTGCGGAACTTTTCTGCCACGGGGGACGTGAGGCGGCTGCGGGTGGTTGCGTTTGCGGTTCATCTGGGGGACTTGTGCTCATTATTGATATTGTTGGGAAATGGGGAAGGTGAGATGTGCTTACTTGCTATGGGAGGTCGAGGATGTGCTTGATGGTGGTTGTTTGCAGAGATGGATGGAGTGATCGAAGGTGGTGTTTATGGGGACGATTAGGGGTTATGGGGGGATACTTTGGTTTATTTGAGGTATGTATTCCGATAGATGGGGATGCTGTGATGAAAGTGCTGAAAAGGGGTTCTCCTTTTTTGCAGCAAGGCGTGACGGGAGTGGTTGAGTGGACTGCATGCCAAACTGTACTTGGGTTGGCGAGTTAAGCATTGCTGTCAAATATGCAATCCACTTTTCCATGCCGCACTATGTTGATGAGTGGCTGACAAGAAGGTTAGTATCGATGCCTCGGCCAGCGTCGATCTCATAGATACTGCCGACGCAGCTGATGGTGTAGTAGTCCAAGCCTCGCCTCGTATGTGCCATTACCGTAGCCAGTATCTCCTATACTGTGGCACGGCAGTTCGGGATTTTGCCCGGATAGTTGCTCGACTTCGAAGTAGTGCCTCATTAAGGCCACATGCTAGCATACTTTGGTGGGCTGTCCAACACGCCAAAAGGCCGCTCCAGACAGTCTTATCTTCCGCCATCTAGTGCCAACCCCCCCGAACGTGGCTGCTTGCTCAGATACGATCACGCATACGTCTGCAGCTTCGACTGAATCTTTCAGAGCCCCAGTCCAGTGCCAACAAATATCGCGACTTGTCTCCCCCTCATTATTCCCAACAGCAGAATCCCCAAGCTCATCAACCCAGCTTCATACCTCTGACAACCCCCGAAAGCAGCCCAAGCGCAATCAATCCCTCGAACAGCCCACTGATCACAGCTCTAGCGAACCCCATCGCAACAGCCACGTACACATTCTCCACCTTGCCCACGTACTCCAACGAGTATTGGGCTTCGACCGCCAATGCGAGCAAGCAAAGCAGTAATCCTGCCATGCCGGCAACCATTGATCGAGAGTCTTCGCCCGCCTCAGCAGGAGGATCCTTCTTGTCCGACGACACCACCACCACCACCACCAACACCACCACCGTCGTCGCCCTGGTGATCCAACTTCCTATGGGGTAGCCGATGTACTGACTTGCTTTCCACGTTGTGATTGCCAGGCATGTGATGCACAGGATGGTAAAGAGCGAGTGCCAGGGCTGTGGTGAGCATTGCGGTAAGGGAAGACATGATGATTATTGCTGCTCCGGAGGAAAATTCTGTGCTTGGGAAAGAAAAATATCAAAACTGAATGAATATTGATCACTTTTTCATTATAGAGAGGATCGCTTCTGCTGTGGCACTACTACTACT
>AWYE02000179.1:0-55764 GCA_000504385.2 Exutisphaerella laricina CBS 326.52 | reverse complement strand
TTTCGGATTATCTCTTAGTAATATAGTAACGCGTCTTCGTATCCTATAATACCGTATTAATATCGTATAAATCGAGGTATCTATCGCTATAATAAGGAGGTTCTTATTAGTACTACTATTATTATTAATCGTCGTAGATGCCTTAGGGTATTTAGGGATATCGGCTATATTAATACCTAAGGCTACTATTACCTAGTAACGAGATCTTACGCTCTAAGTCTAGTACTAAGGTATCTCGTCGATCTAAGGTATAGACATTATACTAATAACGTCTACTACGATATAAATAGTAGTAGCTAGGCCTATTATACTTACGTAGGCCTCTACGTAATATACGAGCTAATACGGTATAGCTACGATATTAGACGAGAAAACGAGTTAGAAAGAGGTATTAAACATGCTCTAATATATAGATTAAGCTTATATACGATTAAAGATATCCTATACTATGCGGGGAACATTTAATCGGGCAGATTCAGTAAAGCCGATAGTTGATTACGAGAACCAGGCATTGACATTGAAGGCGATGCCTCCTAGCAAAATTGACTGCTAAGTTAGATATGGTTGTACTTGGCGATCTCACCCAAGCTTGATTGGCATGTTCACCCATTTTCTGGAATCTGTCCTCGTAACGGTATCCAGATGTTCCAAGATCGTTCGCCGGCAGTGGCGAGCTCACATTAGCATGTCAGGTCCTGTCACGAACGCGGTGCCGCGGCGTCTAGCGCTTTGGGATGCTTTCGACTGCGTGAGCCTAGCTTGAACGCATTGTGGCCGGCATAGCATGGTAGAGCAAGATGCGAAACAGTATTCCAAAAGTGGCGATGTTCACGACTGTCCACACCTTCCCTCTACGCAGTCAATAAGGTCGACCAGATCTCGGCATTCCATGAGCCTCTTATTATCCTTCTTCGTCATGCTAGGCATCTTTGATGTCATGTCGGAAACATGATGCAAGACCAATGGGAAAGGTATAGGACACTTGACTGCCCAGGCCATAAAGTCTAGAACGCATTGCGATGGTGTTATATCGACGCCAGTGAACATGACAGGGTTCTCCAGCATGCCTCGCGCCGCCATGACGCCTTCCGCAAGGGTGAGCGAAGCGATCCTTTTGACGTCGCTTAGACTGTATGCATTGCCATTGACGAACATTGGCACAGTGACATGTGACCTCAGCTTTCGTACAGCGTCGTAGTCAGGTGGCGTACTGGAGCGCTGGCTTCTCGTGCGTCCGTGAACCGTCATATAGTCGACCCCAGCTCGTTGCACGATCTCGATCCACCGTATCGTATGGTTAAGGTCCTTACTGATGCGGATCTTGACACTGACGCTCTTGCTCGAACCAAGTCGTCGCTTTGCTTCTCTTATGATGCTGGCCACAAGCTCAGGATCCTCCATGAGCGAGCAGCCGATGCCTTCCTTAATTGCCCAGCTTTGCGGACAACCACAATTGAGATTGACGCCATCAACCCAAGGAGCGACCAGTTCCGAAGCGCGAGCGAACTCTGTTGGATCCGAAGCTGCGAACTGTGCTATGACTGCATGATGCCGACCATCTGCAGTGGTTTCCCGTTCAAGTGGATGAGTGGTGAAGTCAGAGTCTCGGGCTATGTGACTTCGATTGAACTCGTGAGCGAGCATCATGGGCATGTACGTTACGTCCGTGCCATACTGTCGAGCTAACAAACGGAAGGGGAGTTTGCTATACCTGACCATTGGCGCAGAGATATACAGTGGTCTTCCATCTCTTTTCGCCGCGTCTAAGATATCGAGAATTCTGGTTGTGAGGAGAAGATCAGGAAAGATACTCATCTCATGACACTATTTGCCTCACCGTGGTCCAGTTGACTCGTCACCTTGCTCGCTGAGCAGGACGTCCTGAGTAATGCTACCCATGTTATGGTGATGAGGATGTGGTGATTGTGATGAAGTGAAGAAGTGGGAAGAATAAAGAGATGCCGAAACACATGATTGGTGCTGCGTGCTAGAACTATGCGCTAACGGAAGTGCTGCGTGGCAGACCGTTTCGCGTTGCAAACCTCGTCGGCTTTTGTTGAAAAATGAGGCTGTTTCTCCTAGGATGACTGCCGAGTATTTCCGAATCCTTGAAGCACTGAAGCCTCATAAAATGAACCTTATAGAAAGCAATCGTTATGTAAATATAGCCTGAGACTTCCCCCCAATCGGAAGGTGGATCAGGCTGGTCAAGATTTTCACTGCAATCTACTGTATTCAGTTCCTCAGTCTTAATTCTCCCCTTCTTTCTCAGAGCTTGCAATCAACCCAGTCGATGACTAAGCGAAAAACTGGAAACAGTTTTTGTCCTTCGCAGTTAGCAGGAGTGTGCCGGGCCTGAATCATGCACAGTAAGTGATGTGATCATTGCGAAGACATCCGCGGAACACGATGAGAAGACAATGACGATGCGTATGGAACGAGAGGGCAGCGATGTCGTAAGCGATGAAGCTATATCATACCCAAAACGTTCGACGAGCAAGACCAATAGATCCATACCGCCATGCAGATGCCACGCATCGCAAGAGTAGACCATTCCATACCTGCAGCGGCAGTCAACCTTCACGCTCGCTATATACCGCTTCACCTCGCTCCGAATATCGTCGTTGCATTACCCAAACTGAGCCAGGCGATGCAGTGCAATCGCCTGGTCTGTTATATGGCCCTTTGTACTGGCCGGCGACCAGACTCTCTGCACGTTTCTCTGCGCGCATATTTGCGCACTTGCCGAGAGTACTCGGATGCAGGCGCATTGCATGGCAGAGCTGGTGCTCATCAATGGTGAACTGACCGAGGTCGGTGCTGACACGCGACGGCAGCATTGCCTACTTGGCACTAAGAGCGGACTGCTGGTCTCGCTGCGTGTCTGTGAGGCACTGCGATCAAGACGGAGCTGGAACTTCGTGTGCGCATGCATTATGCGATTCCAGCTGGTTGTCCTCACTAGTAGACTCTCATTTGGTCTTGCGCACCCTCGATGTCGGCGATACTAGGCACGAGGTTGGCGAAGACCTGGTGCAGCCGACCAGGTTTTACTTCGTATGGGAAAACGGACATCTGCGAAATTGAGCTTCGACGTCGATTGTCATTGAGAGTAGACACCTGCCCTTCGGGATGAAGCGTTTTGTATGAGGTGATAATGCCGGCAGGTGTGTATAAAGATATGACCGACGACCAGGCTGCACTACAGGGCTGGCCGCCATTGTCTATCCATGCAACGTCGGCATGCATCACGGGTGGCATACCTCGGCTCTGTACAACCACAACATGACCTCACTTACATCACAGAAGTGCCCTACCCTCCGAGCTCGCGTTGTTCTTTCAATCCAATGCGACGTTCAGACTGCGAACTAACCCGCTACCAGAACCATTCTACAAGCTGGTTGCGGAATCTTGAAAAGAGGATGACGTAGAACCAATTGGATCATGCGCAAGGAACTGGGACGTGACCAGGCTGCTGGCGCTCTCACACATTCCCTTCTCGTTTCGGATGCCACATCCCTCGCTTCATGCTGCCAAGCCGATAGGATAATTCACAAGCAATCGACATCATTGCAGCCATACCGTTGGATACTGCGCTCTTGGTTATTGGGAGCGCCTATTCCGTGTTTGCAATTCTGAACGCAAACATCTTGCAGCATCTCACAGGAATTAAACAATGTACCAGTATAGCCTGTGAAAGCACAGGCTTGAAGGGATATAATTTCAACTCTCGTACTCTCCTTGCCATTGCATCTCCAGAGGAGATCACCTTCTACTCAATCACTTCCGATGGCATTCGCGAAGACTTGTATCACCTTGGCGTTTCGGCTCGCCCCAGCCTTCCCTCAAATCCAGATCGCTGGCTTCACCATTCCAACCGTAGCAGCGAGGCTCCCAGACTGCGCGACCACTCCACTCATCACCCTCCTTAGTCCATCCGGTTGCGAAGAAGTCAGAACCGATTGCCTTTGTGAAGGAAATTCAAAGACTATCGCAACCGTGGAAGCACCTTTAAAGGCTGCCTGCACGAGCCAGGCCGACATTGACGAGACTTGGGCCCATGTTCAGAGTTCTCGCTCAAGCACATGCTCAACCACATCATCAAATACTAGTGCTTCGGCTACTGCCCACACTTCTGCCAGAAGTATCGCGAACGTCACTTTCGCTGTGTTCCCAACCGCTTCAATCGTATCCAACTCGACGTGTAACGCCACCGTCACTGTGACTTCCACAACATCGTCCTCTCCTACAATCACAGCATTAGATGGCAGTGCTAGCGGCCTTGGCACGAGCAGCTTTGCCACGCTTGCGGGTGCCATTGCAGCAATGACTTGGGTCTTTGCCGAGCTTTGAATTCATGCATAGCCCGTGAAGTGAAGGTAAACCATGCACAAAAGTTGCAATAGCAGAGCATAGCATAGCATAGCATAGAGATCTCGTATCTACTACCAACATGACCACAATATCGCAGATCCGTTTGCTTTGTCATTTTGAAGTTCCGCCATGGCATAAAGGCCACTTCCGTTCAATCGAACCCCCCAAACCGAACCTCGGAGCTGGCGACAAACTCGTCAAGGCATGCATGGTCCATGACATTCGAGCCAGTCATAAAGATCCGCATAGCTCCATGTACAGTTTCCATATTGACATAGTGTAGGAGAACTCACCTCCAGAAATTCCGATGGCTAGGCAGTTTGCCGGGTATTTCTAGCGCGGCGCACACATATCACGTACAGTCGAATAAGACCAGTCCTTGAGGTACGATTTTGGTGCAATGGGAGCAATTTACGGGCTTGAGTCCGTTGATGGAATTGTCGAGTTGAGGGGCGAAGATCAAAGTTGGGGTTTGAGAAACAAATGGTCATCTGAAGTGGAGGGCAGGGAGTATGTGGATCTAGTATCAAAGAGGTCTCTGTGTTGTTAGCGGCATGGTGTTATAGTCGTAGCTTCGTTTCGGTAGTGGTGTTGGTTCTTTATGGTCCATGTCGATTGCGTTCTGTTGCTCATGCGGTGAAGCCCGGAAAGGTTCTAGAATTCGTATGCAGCTGTGCGGATATCCAGTCGGAGTCGCGGGCGTGTCCAGGCTCCCGCGGGAAGTCAGTATCTGCTTGCGCAAGGACAGCCGAGCATCACCTGGCAAGAACAGGCTCAACGACATCGAAGGCTCGAAGGCCCGAACCTCACTCACTTGCAGACTGTTAGTATATTAGGCGGTAGCTTGCTGGTGTCGCACATTGTGGCACCGTATGACGTTACGAAGACAGTATCCTCGCACCCAAGAAATCGGTTCGGTGATAGTTTGAGACATGTCGTCTTCCCGGAGCGCGGTGCTGGTCCTGAAAGTGATGGCTGATGAGGCAGCATCGGGTTCTTTGTACCGCCCCAGGAAACTAGAGTAGCTCGACCAAAGCGACTGCTGGGTGTTTCGTGCGTACCGAAGTTCTCCTCGTGGCCAGAACATTGACCACGTGCGTTATCATCGGGCGACAAGCAAGCCAAGTAATCGAAGCATCGATGCAGCAAAGGTCTCGATCGTGCTCTGAGATATGACTCTAGGATATGCAAGAGGAGACAGAGGATTGCAGATGTTCGATCGACTCGCGTGACATGTCTCGGGGGCCGAAGTCGAGCAGACCGGGGTGAGGAGGAGACGTTCGGTAGTCAACGTGGCGTGGCGTAGGGGGTACTCCTAGAGCGGACAGTTTCTTGGTATCAATATCATACAGAGATGTGCGTCTAGGGTGACCGCGAGTGTCCCAAGCATGCGGTTTGCGCGACACGCGGTGGATGTCTGCAAAATCATCCCACGCAAGCCGAGAGCACGGAAGATGTCCCAGCAACGCGGTGGCTGAAACCTCCGCTTAGGCTCCAATGCCGGCCGGCGCATATGCCTGCTCGGAAGGCAGCGGGCCTGTCAAGCTCACCCGGGCCTTGTCAGCGCCATGCTGTGTGTGATGCTGCGGTAAGAAGTCACGACGGCATCGCTTGGAACGGTCGCGGTAGGGGCAGCAGCTGTGCGGTGACGACAGGCAGCCGTTGAACGATAGCAGGGATGGCGGAGGAAGGGACAAGGTGCCACAATTCATTATACGTATCTACATTAGACACAAAAGCCAAGATCAGGACCACGGCGAGCGCCCAGAGAGGTCGACCGACAAGGATTCGCAGTCGGATACAAAGACCTCGCGTCCCCCTGCCGCCCTGTCGGCTCTCCCCTTTCACCATCTTCGTCGTGCTCCACAGAAATCCAGAGCGCATTCAGCCTCAACAACAACAACAACAACAACAGCAGCACGCCGCCACCGCTGCATGCGCAACGCATCCCAAAGGACTCCACTACCAGGTTCCGGCCTGCAGAGAAGTTCGACATCGAAGTTCAGGGAGTCCACAAACGGCAGGGTCTCTTGCGCTTGGCAAGCATCATCGGACAGATTGAATATCCATCCCCACGATCACGTTGCGAATCCACATAAGACCGCCCTTCCACCTCCCTATCTCGTCTTCGACCGCGTCCTACTTCCTGGCGCCGAATACAACCCTCTCTGCCTTGGCCTGGAGGCAGTGCCACCGAACATTATCCATAAGCACTACCTAGAGTTAACATACATAGAGTCCTGGTCCCGCTCCATCTCCCAAGAAGCTCGGTTTGGCATTTCGGTGTACCCACTAGCCTGGCATGTGCGTTGCCTGCCTGAATGTAAGTACAGGCGCGTGTTCGCATCGCTGGTACGAGCTCAGACGTCCTTGCAATCCTGAAAGCAATCTGGCAAACTGTCCGGAGAGACTTCGACTGGAAGGCTGGGAAGTGCGCAACAATACGTGTCCGTTCTGCGACGGAGGCAACCATCATCACTCTACCCACAGGCTGTTCGGCAGCACATCTACTGCAAGTAGTTCCGTGACCTCGTCGCCCACTATCTCAGACATGGGCATGACCCCTACCACGACCAGGCGCAGCAGTATTGCCACACTCAATCTCACGGGACCTCTAAGTCCTCTGTCAAGAACGAGCAGTGGCTCTAGTATTGAAATTGAACGCTCACAACGAAACCGCGATATGAACGATAGAGTCATGCGCTACCTCTATTCAGACCCGCACGAAGTCTTGCCATCGGCCAGGAAGAACTACCCAACCTATGCCGCAGCGATTGCAAGGGCGGACAGTGTCCTATCTTCCAAAGAATGCGGAACTAGCACCTACTCGTTTGGACGACTCACCAGGCGCAACTCTTTCACCAGAGGCTGGGATCGATGGTCTGCACGACTCAATATGAGCGGTAACCTTCCGAGAATCGACGACCGGTGACACACAACGAAGATCTGCAAAGGAGCGGTCCCAACTTCCATGAGGAACTCTTCAACTGATCTTGGCAGACAGGATCAAGCCAGCTGCACTCCAACATGCCTAGCGCAATAATCATGTGGAGACAATAAGGGCCACGCAAGCGCCACTTGCACTGCCTGTTGGCAAGAAGACCACGGCGGCCCGGATGAACGTTATACCCAGAGTCTGTGGACGAGCTTCGTTGTCGAATCAGTGCGCACCACGAGCAAGTCGCGTGGCCTGTACGAGCATATGCGCCAAGAGCCAAGATTACGCGGTGAGAATGGTGTGCAGGACCGTCAGGCTTGGCAATCCTTGGGGCGTGTTGGAACTAGTGGGAAGTCACACGGAATGTGGTTGAGGATGCAGTGCAATGCAGCTCTTTCATGGCTTGGGATGGAGAATGAAGTTCGACTCGATGAATGCATCGGAGGAGAACAAAAGCTGACAGCCATGTTCGACAAGACGATGACAGCGTCGATGTGGCTGTGTGGTCGTGCCATGGATCTGCTGTGGGAAAACCATCGACCTTCAATTATTGTGTCCGTCGCTGGCGATGAGTGAAGTGCCACGATAGCCAAGACGAGAAGCGTGAAGCGGGAGCCCCTCGGTAGCGAAGCTATAGAAGTAAACCCCCCCACGGTCAACATGCCCGTACTGTACAGCTGTCGTGAAATAAACTTGTTGAACTCCTCAAGTTGTGGCTGGGTTTTGATCGATCCAAGCAGCATTTCCGTATTCTCCCGAGAACGGGAATTGGAACACCTAGAACGTCAGAAGACGTCAGCCATAATCACGGCAGATGATCGACCTTCCCAAGCGCCGGGATGCAGCTCGCATGTCTCGCCACCACGATCAACAGTCTTTAGGTTGTATATGCCGAACTCACCTTCTCCGCAGCCGAGTAAGGCTTAAACTCCTCATCCGTCATCTCAATCGTGACATTACTTGCCTCTCGGGCAGTGAGATTGAACCCGGGGCCATAATCGTGATATTCAGCCATGGTGGTATCTGACCTTCGTGTCAGCTGCAATTAGGCTGCACAGATAGCACTTACTGGAATCCACCTTCCGATCCGTAGCACTCCACTCAACATATCCCGCAGGAAGGATACTATCATCGAGATAATTGAGCGCGAATATACTCCTATGCTGGGAGTTCCATGGTCGCCCGAGAGCGCATTTGCGCGTGAGCAACAGAGAGGAGTTGGATCTTGTTACGGAGCTGTTGTGGATGTATACGCCGTAACTGTTGGGGAAGGTAGTATTGGTTCCCTGAGAGGAGTTAGTGCAGGAGCAAATGGCTGTTGCCATGATTACTCACCTTCCAAGCCGTGATGCCCCCGCCGCAGCCTCGGAGGAAGATGCGAGACTTTGTGACCCAGAGTGTGCCGAAGCCGTCTGTAGAGGCATGAACATTAGCAAACCACATTCATATAAGCAAGTTTTTGTCTTACAGAAGAAATCTGTCTGTCCCCCAATGATGCATTCGTACATGTACGCATTCCCCAGCTTACCCACATAGACCGTGTCCTGGTAGCTCAGGAATTGGGAGTAGTAGAACCCGGCATTGGCATAACTCAGGCTCAGCGCCAGACTTGGTCCTGCCGCATACGGAAGGTAGTCATTGATGAGGTTGAGGTTGTAGAATCTCGCATCGACATTGCCGAAGGGTGTGTCAGCTGGTACGGCATTGCCAGTTGGTCCGGAACCTGTCAGGCTGGAATTGAGTGTAGGCGCAATGGTCAATGTGCTGAGGGAATTTAGTTATGATGGCTTTCGATAGAGAGTTTGAATTCACCTTGTATAAGCGTTGTCGTAGCTTCCTGTGGTATTAGTGCCGGTGGCGTTGTGCCAGATGATGTTGACGAGGTTTTGAGTTGCGTTGTTTGGGTCGCTCGTCTGGCCGAGGATCCTAATTGGGCCGGAGCGCGTGATATTGATCTGTTCGGCGTAGTTACCCGCCAGGACCAGTATCGTGTACGAGGAATTGCTGTCTGGAATGCTAAGAATCGCGGTCTGTATGCTCTGGTTCGCTCGAACGAGAATAGTGTTCGCGGGACAACCGAGGAGGGGATTGGAGGTTGGAGACTGGTAAGCAGCGCGGCTATAGGAGGTGAGTGCTATAGTGGTGGAAATGGATGTGGCGATGAATGCTATGAAAGTGTTCTGGGGAAGCATTGTGGCAAGACGTGAGGCTTTAGCTTACACGAAGAGAGCCAAGAAGCGGGAGGACGTGCTACTTGCTTACTCACGGGTGCCACCTCTGCGGCATCACGACATCAGTCGCGTTCAGATGAAGCGAACTTGCCATCCCTTGAAATGAAGTCACGTTCTGAATCTCGTCAGAAATGGAAAGTGAGGTGTTTCACAGGGTGCGGAGCTGTGCCTTTAGCCGCGAAAACGGTATGCCGCTCGCCATACCTGCACGAGAATACCCGCCAATGACAACCTGACGGCAATATAGTGATTCGCGTCCTTCTTAATCGGTATCACTCAGAAGTTGTAAGTTGCACAGCATTGCGGCTGGCGCTGTAGTAGTACATTGCTTGCGAGAACTTTTGTTCAGGAAAAACTGGACGCCTCGTTGGCGCTTACCTGTTCAGACATGTGCAGAAACGCTCCAACCCAGATGTCGCTGATGAACTCCATGAAACGCCATGCACAAGGGTATGTCGCCAGTAGTGAAGAGATCATCGTCCAGACCGTTCCTTGGTTCGTGCTCTACGCTCCTTCTCCTTCACTTCGTCGTATACCAAGAACTCGTGGAGAGCACTGCCACCTGGCACCATGGGCAAAACTGGCACCTTCTGGTCAACTTCAACCTCCAAGAAGGCAGGTCCCTTGCCGGACCCTTCGATCAGCCATTGCAGATCCTCCTCGAGAGTAGCGAGCTTCCTCGTTCTCCTTGCTGGCACGTGCATAGCCTCTGCGAGCTTGACGAAGTCTGGGTTGCGTTGATGGGTATGCGCGAAGCGATCGTTGTAGAAGAGAGACTGCCATTGCGTCACCATACCTTGCTCCTCGTTGTTCAGAACGATCACTTTGACGCCAATGTCGAACTCCGAAGCTGTGCCGAGCTCGGTCTGTGTCATCAGGAATGATGCATCTCCGTCGATATCAATCACAAGCTTGTCAGGTTGTGCAACCTTGGCACCTATCGCAGCTGGAAGGCCGTAGCCCATCGTGCCGAGACCACCGGAAGTGATCATAGTTCGTGGTGCGCGCCATCTGTAATGTTGTGCAGCCCACATTTGATGTTGCCCAACTCCAGTAGCAATGATAGTGTCGTTCTTCCGGTGCGCAGTCATGTCGGATAGCTTCGTGATAACAGTTTGCGGCTTGATCTTGCCATCGGGTCCAGACTCCTTCTCATAAGCCCATGGGAATCTGTCCTTCCATGCTGCGATCTGGTCGAACCACTCCTTTCTATCAGTCTCAGATCGTTGTTCGACGTGCGGAACGAGAAGGGCCAGGTTGGCAGTAACGTCTCCTTCCACGGCCTCGGTTGCTTGCACAACCTTGTTGATGTTCTTAGGCATAATGTCGAAATGGATAATGCCGCCACGGCCTTCCTCTGCAGCTTTCCTTGCAGCTGGCGCAAAGCGGGCAACAGCTCCGGTAATCCGATCATCGAAACGTGCACCTAATGCGATGATCAGATCTGCCTCCTGCATTGCCATGTTTGCAAATGCCGATCCGTGCATGCCCAGCATGTGCAGAGACTTGGGATCAAGCTCATCGTAACCGCCGAGACCTTGGAGAGTGGTGGTTACTGGAATCTGTGCCTTCTCAGACAGCTCCTTTAACAACTTAGGACCGTCGGGGTGACCAAGCACACCTTGGCCAGCATACACGACTGGCTTCCTGGCCATATTGATCAGGTTGGCAGATTTCCTTATGCTGCCGTCTAACTGCTTCACCGAAAGCTCACGTGCTGCAACAGTCGCGGCAGAAGGATGTGTAGGTAGAGTCGAGGTCATGGGAATTGGTCGGTTGAGCTTTCCAGCTGTAACGTCTTTGGGCAGATCCACCAAGACAGGGCCAGGTCGCCCTGATGTTGCGATCTCAAAAGCCTCGTTTATCCTTCGCGGTAGCTCAGCAACATTCTTCACCATGACGTTCCACTTTGTGCATGCTCTTGATATGCCCACAGTATCGGCCTCCTGGAAGGCGTCTGAGCCGATAGCTGAAGTTACGACCTGACCACAGAACACGACCATGGGAGTGCCATCCATAAGGGCATCTTGCATCGGCGTGATAGTGTTGGTTGCGCCGGGACCTGATGTTACAACGACAACACCTGGCTTGCCTGAGGCTCGCGCATATCCCTCTGCCATGTGTCCAGCTCCTTGCTCATGTCTAGGGAGTATAAATTTGAAGTGCGGGCTGTTGTAGATGGCATCGAATACAGGCAGAATGGCACCGCCAGGGTAGCCAACTGGCGCGTATCTTTAGTTTCTCGTCCTGGTCAATATTATATTGATACATTGTACTCACAGACATGCTCCACACCATGCCTCAGCATCATCTCGTGGAAGATCTCGCCACCAGTCATGCCGACGAAGCTGTGGTCCATTTCTGGCTGTCGGAATGGCTGCAGAGGCTGCACATTCCGCAAATTGGGCTCATCGCGATTGAAGGCAGGACTGGGCACGGCTCGCTGCGGTGCTGCTTGTGCTTGTGCTGTCCGCGTCGCAGACTTGGAGACATTGCGTCGTCCTGACTCTTGTGGTCTTTGTGGCGACTGCTGATTCTTCCGGTGAGGCGAAATAGCAGCTGCTGCTGGAGTTGTGGAGAATCGGCGAGCTCTGGGAAGGCATTGCACAGCCTGCTTGACCGCTTTCGATTGCAACATGGTGAATGTGGTGTTGCAAACAGTGCCAATGGCGCGCGGAAGGTAATCAATAATGAGTAAGGGATCACGGTAGAGTCATAACAATAATGCTACGAGGAGTCAGTCGAGGATCCAGATCTCTGAGACCAGGTGCTGGCCACGGCGCCGAGATTTTGGTTTGGATCTCCTCTTATTGGCTACAGATGACCCCGCTCCCGCTCCCGTCGCCGAGGTCGCTCTCCTGTTTGACACCCGCCGTCACAAGACATCAGACTTGCTGCTGAAGGAGTCGAATGAATCTGAACAAAGCATTACTCGTGGGGCATGTGTCCATCAGATATCGATATGGAGTCATCGAAGACTCCGCCTGGCAGTGCTCGCCGTCACGGGAAGAACATCTCCCACCCTCTTACTAGACGGACAACGAGAGGCCCTTTGGACGACGTGCTCCATGAGTAAGCACTCACCGCGGTTCATGCTAAGCTCAAACTGAAGACTGATATAGCCCACTAGCTGAACCACCAGCAAGTGCATCGATAAACACGGCACCAGAGTCTACTTCTCCAACGCCAGCTCCTGAGCAGCAACGAATAGCGACGCCACATCTCTACGAACCATCGAGACCACAATCGATAGTGCTTCGGCCTCAATCGACGCAGCCAAGCCTTGATCTCGGGTTCCTCCAAAACAGAACGGTCTACCATGATATCCCACCCACGGACGTCCCCAAGCCATTCTTGGACACGTCTTACAAACCACCCCTGGATACATCACTCCCCGACCTCCTTCAGCACGGTCACTTCCGCCTTGCAGCAGAAAAGTCGCTCAAAGAACTCCTTACTACCCAATCTAGCCAAGTCGAGCTAATCTTACAACTTCTCTACACTCGCCTAGCATGTCTCATCCTCATTTCACGTCCTGACATAGCAGCTCAAGAAGCAATACCACTCCTGGACCTCCTGGCCCGAAATCCATTCGGAACACAAGACATCGTTCCTGTGATTCCCTGGGAACTGCGTCTTGTTCTCGTGCGGTTGCAGTCTATCGGAGCTGGTGATGGAGGGAGAAGGGGTATCATGGCGTTATATGCGCTTGCCGGAGAAGTCAGAGCTAAACTCCGTGCCACTCAAAACGACGATGATGATGACGTGACGCGCAACCTATGGCTCGAGAGATCACGGGATCTTGGCCTACGGGTCTGCGATGCGCTTGTTGAGATGGGAGAGTTGGAGACCGCCTCACGGCATCTTGATACATTAACGAATGTAGAGCTCGAGGAGCTGGCGTACAGAAAGGCGCTGCTTAGACTTCGAGTCGGGGATATCGATGGTGCAGAGAGGTGTGCCAGCAGATTGGAAGAGGGCCCTAGGAAGAAAGGATTCGAAGCTCTTCTCGAGATCGCCGAAGGTGACTATGCCGCAGCAGTACAGAGCTGGCAGAGCCTGGTCAATGAGTTCCCAAGTCACGAATCGCTGGCTCAAAACGCTGCAGCGGCTATGGTGTACACCGGACATATTGGACAAGCCCGTGATGTTTTAGAGGATCTTGCTGAACGACTGCCGATGTTCCCAACACTTTTGTTCAATTTGAGCACTGTATATGAGCTCTGCACGGAGCGCTCCTTCGATATCAAGACAGGTCTTGCAGGCCAAGCTGCGCGGAAGAAGCCCAGTCCGGAGAGTGGTGGATGGGAGCGGACGACTTTTGAGTTCAAGCTCTAGAGCTCCGATGATGGCTAGCAAGAGCCATCCTCACCTTGATGTAGCTTGTACTGTAAACACGGACGGCCAGATGGCCGTAGCGGGCGATGCCCACCACCCCCCCCCCTCACCCGGGGATCTGTGGGACCATTGAGCTGCGGCGAACCCTTGGCGAGCACTTTGCGCCAGTCTGGTCCGACGCTCTGGATCGTGACGTGTTGAGAACGACCCCGTTGGCTGGCTCTTCGCTAACTCAGCGGCACAGAGTATGCGATTACGGAATGTCAATCGAGGTCGTAGCTGGTACCTTAGACTGGT
The DNA here is from genome assembly GCA_000504385.2 of Exutisphaerella laricina CBS 326.52. Classification (NCBI taxonomy): domain Eukaryota; kingdom Fungi; phylum Ascomycota; class Dothideomycetes; order Mycosphaerellales; family Mycosphaerellaceae; genus Exutisphaerella; species Exutisphaerella laricina. The sequence continues at coordinate 41,586 of AWYE02000179.1, read as the reverse complement.
AGATTGACCGTCAGAGTACAGGGCGGCGACCAGAACTTTTTGGCATTTTTCACATCGTCGCCTTGAGACTCTCAGGACAATTCTACCATATGACGATACATAAGCAAAATGATATGAGATTAGACAAGTACGACTGTTGGATCGAGTTCCGTCCGGAGTCGTCGAAACCGTCGATATCTCTTCCGTCGGAAGCAGTCACTTCACCTTCACGAGTTTAGTCGATGGTACGGAATCGTGAAAGAGCATGCTCATTGGCAGGAAGACGTCTCCTGCGATCTCTACGACGGGAGTCTTGATGCTATGTTTGCTTACGACAACTTCGGGTCGCTCGAACGTGGGAAAGGCATCACACGCTAAGTGAATCAATTCAGAGGGTCTTCGAAAGATTGACGGTCACCAACGGCGTACATGAGAATCCCACATCGTCTGTGGTCGATGCAGATCCCCAGGGAAACTTGATGTCGCCTGCGCACAGTGGACCGATGTTATAAGGCTGAGATGCAGCATCAGGAGTGTGATCTGGATCGAGTGTAGTGTCTTGACTACGTGCTGGCGGCTTTTGAAGAAGCCACGGTACATCACGGCACCATGTATGTCTCCGCATACATGCGAAGTACAACGACCAGTCTCTCGCAATGATGAACTTCAGTATAGCTGTTCCGTCATCGCCTTTGTTCTCGCCCTCCCAATTCGCAGATCCCGTTGACACAATTAACGGCCCCAGATCATCGGTCTAGAAGCCAAACGAATTTTCCAATATATTTGATTGCATAGTTGACGCCACGGCTACCTCTTGGTGTGAGGTGGGGACTATTTCTCACCCATGGCGGTTTTGAGGAGTTTGCAAAACGAGGCGGTCTTTCACATTCATCGTCGTAGACTCCTCACGTCGTATGGATAGCAAAGTAGTCGCAGCTGGTGGTTTTGCTCGTGGCCGAAATCTTGGCGTTGTTGATATAGGGAGTACCTGATGAAGCCTCGACAAGAAGGTGAGGCGAGGGGCTTTTCGGTGCTTTCTTTGCCTAATGACTGCTGCTGACTGCTCGATCTTCATAGCAAGAGCAGACATAACGTATATGCTGCTGGAGTCATAAGTATCTTGATGCAGAGGAGACCGCCGGTGATGGCGACTGCCCAAATGGACAGCTGAACTGCTCTCATGGTAGTGTCGAATGTCCGTGGAGGCATCTCGAGTTGTATGTGTCGATTGACATAGAGTTTGCAACAGGAGCCTCAATATATCAACGTGAGCAAAGTCATGCGATCAGCTCTTGTGCTACCCTCCGTCGCTTGAGCTAGAGCATCACAAGGTCACAGCTTGTGACAGCCATCATCTTGCTTATTGGTCAGTAGTGACCACACGGAGTTATCAGAGGTCATGTCTTGCCTTGAATTGCCTGTACAAGGGCATGAAGCGTTTTTCGGCAGTCCCTCGTTAAAGGTCAGACAATAACGGTGAAGACAGGACTTGAAGATGCTGCCATGCTGTGCAGTCGTTGCCGTGCTGTAGCGTCTGATCATTGAATCGAATCGTGTCTACACCTGCATCGAACGATGCTTCGCGCAGACTCCATGCTACGTGATCGTAATTACAGTAGGGTTGAAGGTGAAGTCTTGAGATGCGAGGTCAGGTCGAAAGGAACCACGTCCGTGCCAACCTTGCAGCGCAAGTTGCAGGTAAGCTTCACATTCGTCTCTCTTGAGATGCGCCATTGACCACATCAACAAGCTCTTGCAGCACCGCATACAGGTCGATGGCGATCTCCGAGCCGCTGGGCAATGATGTAGGGTCCCAGACTAAGCTTGCTATTGTGCTGGCACTGATATGGTATGGTACAGGTCTTCCAGCAGCTTCGCAAACCTATAGATCCCAAAGAGCTCGAGCAACGCGAGCAAGCAGTCCAGGAGCGCATGTATGCCTCATCTGCCAAAGCTGAAGCTCGTCAACAAGAGCTCATCTCGCTCAATTCTACTGCGCCTGTGACTATCTCTCAAATCAAGGTGCTGGGCGCGACGAAAACGCGACATGGCTTCCTCGAGCGTATCTTCGATCCTCTACTCTCCCACAACCGCCAAAACGACCACTACTACACCCTGCGAGAAGCTCTCACCGAAGTATCGAAGGCAGTCGAAAAGCTCAATCGCTTGGATATCTACCAGCAACCAATCTCTACCTACGTCGATCGTCCCGACAGCACAGACGTCAGCTCGACTCCTACAGACTACAGTGTGTTTGTCACTGCTAAAGAAAGAGGGCGGTACACTATCAAGACTGGCACAGAAGCAGGAAGTAGTGAGGGCAGCGCATATGTTAATGCGACATTACGAAATCTATTTGGCGGAGCAGAACGATTTAACGCGCACGCCAGTTTGGGCACGAGGACGAGAAGTGCATACAGCGCTACATTTGACACACCCATACTGTCAAATCCTGACCTCAGAGTTGAGGTCGGAGGGGTGCAGTCAAGCACATTGAAGCCATGGGCCAGTCATGAAGAAGTGTTGAGAGGAGGCGATGCCAAGCTGCTGTGGAGAACAGGCCCTTTCAGTCAAAATATTTTCGCATACTCTGGTTTCTGGAGGCAGATAACTGCCCTTGCAGAGCAGGCGAGTCCAACAATTAGGAAGGACGCAGGTGACTCGTTCAAGTCGAGCTTATCACACACATTCACGTATGACACTCGAGATATACCGATGCTGCCTTCTCGAGGCTTCCTGTTTAAGTCGATAGGAGAACTGGCTGGACTTGGACCATTGCAGGGCGATGTTGCGTTTGCAAAGTACCAAGTGGAATCGCAAGCAGCTTTCCCGGTACCGATTCCTGGTGTCAATGGTGACAGTGGCATTTCCGTCACTGCCGGTCTACGATGCGGCGTTCTCGCGCCGCTACCTGTAGCAGGACATAGCTCCCCCGCGCCAAGCAGACTCAATGATAGGTTTCAGCTCGGTGGACCAACAGACGTGCGAGGGTTCAGGACATCAGGCCTAGGACCGCGTGATGGTCCAGATGCCGCTGGTGGAGACGTCTATGCCGCGGGAGGCGCCAGCATATTGTTCCCACTGCCACGAGTCGGCAAAGAGACACCACTCAGGTTCCAAGCCTTCATCAATGGCGGCAGACTGTCGGCTCTTCGTGACGTTCGACAGGGCGAAGCCAGAGCTCAGCCTATGACCATGAGCGATGTGAGCAATAGCTTGTCGCGAACAGTCAGCGATCTTACAAGCAGCTTGCCAAGTGCGGCAGCTGGGTTCGGGCTGGTGTATGCTGTTCCCCAGGCGAGAGTAGAGGTCAACTTCAGCTTGCCACTTGTCATTAGAAAGGGCGAGGAGGGCAGGAAAGGGTTGAGCTTTGGCGTGGGCTTGGAGTTCCTATAGACAATACGCACAGTACAATTGTATATAGCTAGCAGAACACATCTCACTCCAGCCGGCACTTTTGTGCGACGCCTTCAATGGCTTCATTGGATTGCTTGAAAGCAATGAGTACCGCTCCACGGCGAGCCAACAGGGACCATGCCCACCTTGCCAGCAGAACAAGGTCGAATGGTGGGACCATTGTTACTGTGAACTATGTGGCATGGCGAACGTTCTATGTCTTTATTGTCAGGCTATCGACCTGAAGAAGATGCGAGCCCCAGATAAAACCGCGAGTTGACTTAAGAGCTTGCATCATGAATGCTCGTCTGATGGGACCATTGGACCCCATCTTTCACGAAACACGAATGCTCCACGAACATCTTCAACTGCGGTGTCGGCTGTGTGTTCTACAGTGATGAGACAAGCGATCGCCAGCACTACATCAGCGCTTTAGGCTACACGGTAGCGCTGGACCTCCTTGAAACCGCACAATATGTTGCAAGTAAAGCTTTCTAGGATCTCAAACAACGCCTGACGATGTGGCTCAGCAAGCGTCGTGACCTTGATCATCACCACCGGTGAGCGGGTATTCGTGTCTGAACCCTCTGCACTGGGAGTCGTTTGTACTTTCGATGAGCCGCCGGCCCAGATCTTGTATCGCTTTCGATAAGTCACGACCGCTGCCGAGACACTACTGACTTCGAGCTGAATGTTAATGGGGAACGTCGGAGAAGAAGCTTGTGCAGGCTGGAGTGACAAGTGTCGAAGAGTTCAAGCATGATAAGTAAGTACTTGGTACAGCATTGTGAGCTATAAACGGCTTCAAACGTCATGTCTCATGTCCTGGTCGCAACAATGGTATGCCGTACAAGCTTCGAGCTCTCATCCTGGTCATGACCTTGGACCTCGGATGTTATCCAGCAGACGTGACTGCGGCGACCATCGTGCCGACGCCATTGGGCAGTGTGTGTTGCAACGCGAAGTGTACTGTAAGTCGTACGGCTGTCAACTTTTCCTCTCCCGTCCTTTAAGCGTTCATTTCGTTATCGTGGTCGCATTCTTCTCCAGCATGGCCGGCGCGGTACGACAAACGGTCGACCAGGCGTCGCTTGAGCGATATCTGGAAAAGAATGTACCAAAGGTCAGGACACCAATAGAGCTGAAGCAGTTCGGCTTCGGACAAAGCAATCCGACATACCAGATCACGGGAGCGGACAAGCAGAAGTTCGTCCTGCGCAAGAAGCCTCCCGGCCAGCTCCTGTCGAAGACCGCGCATCGAGTAGACCGCGAGTATCAGATTATCCATGCTCTCGAGAAGACAGATGTGCCGGTCCCAAAAGCATACAATCTCTGCGAAGATGACAGTGTCATTGGTACTCAATTCTACATCATGGAATGTTTAGAGGGCCGATTCATCGAGAACTCTGCAATACCCGATGTCAGCGCGCGTGACAGAAGAGAAATGTGGCGTGATGCCGTACGAACGTTGGCAAAGTTACATCGCATCAATCCAAAAGATGTTGGGCTTGAGAAGTTTGGGAGGCCAAATGGGTTCTACAAGAGACAGCTGAAGACGTTCTCGAGCTTGGGACAAGATCAAGGTTCTGCGAAAGACAAGGAAAGCGGCCAGGAAGTAGGGCAGCTGCCACACTTCAAGGAATTTCTTGAGTTTTTTGGGCAAGAGCAAAACCAGCCATATGACCGGGGAGTGCTCTTCCATGGAGACTACAAGATCGACAACCTCGTCTTTCACAAGACTGAGCCGAGAGTGGTCGGTATCCTCGATTGGGAAATGGCGACAATCGGCCACCCTCTGGCCGACCTCACAAACCTTGCGCAGGGCTGGACCATCTCAAACGCAACACCATCGTGGCCAAGGAAACATGCAGATGAAGCATTCCTTGATCCTTCAAATCCGAAATCGACCGCGAAAGACTACCCTGGCCTGCCAACACGAGAGGAATGCATTGAGTGGTACCAGCACGACGTTGGCTTCAGGATCAGTGAGCAAGAGCTTGCATGGGCGACCGCTTTTGCGCTCTTCAGAGACAGCATCATCTTTCAAGGCATTGCAGCACGATATGCAACGAGACAGGCGAGCTCAGCCCAGGCGCAATCGTATGGCAACGAGCGCGAACCTTTCGCTGAGATGGCCTGGGAGAAGGTCAAGGAAGCCAAAGCCGGGGTCGCTGGACAATCAAAACTGTAGTGCATGAAATATTGCTGTTGCTGCCTGGTTGGCTGGTTGCCTGATCATTATTGCTTGTGTTCTGCCGTCTTGCTCCGAGAATCGGCCAAGGCCGGAAGCCGCACTGGCAGTGCTCTTCTGTCTGACAACTCCTCTCACCACCAGCTCCACTTTGATCGCCCCATACCGTTCACATGACCAGCAAATAGACACCTGTCCCGTGACCTGTCGCGTGGATGCCGTTCGCGACGGCGTTCTCCCGACCATGGACACGCCTAGAAGTTGAAGACGAGAAGAATAACCTCGAGCATTGCCGCCATCAAGGTAGGAGTAGCACTGTACTGAGTTCGAGTCCCTACTTCAATACAGCAACAATGAGATTCGTTGGTCTCATATATTCAAGATGTTCGTTGCGCCAACGATAGACCCTTTTCCTTGTGACATCTAGGAAGGGAAGACTTACTGTGAACTGGCTCGAGGCAGAGCAGTCTGATCTTTCCAAGTCTGAATCAGAAACTGTTCCGGTCATTCAACCTCACGGCGCTTCACGACGGTACGAATGTCACGAACAAGTAATCGTGTTGGGAGTGTTGTCTCAATGCGGCCAAAGTACGACGATACAGCAGCATGCTATATACCACTATCCAAGACTGACAATCACAACAACAAGTGCAAATGCAGCTCAACATCTAAAGGGTTCCGTGCTCAACGCCAACCCTTTTTCAGCTGTAATATATACTCGGATTGATCGACTTGCTACATTATGTCACACATTGAATACTGCTCTGTCGCTTGGCAGATTGGAGATAGATGGAACACATGCAGGTAGTCGTCCGACCATTGCGAGGCTCCGTACTTGATTGATCGTGGTGTATAAAGATACAAGTACAAGCTGGAGGCACCCGACAGCTACAGACGTGGAAGGCGATAGCCATAGCTGAAGAGCACATAAAGACGTGGCCAAGACGACCGCCACGCGCTTGTTCGCCTAACGCAATACAGACAGATTTACAATCTTGCCTTCGCGAAGCTCTTTGCCAGCTCAGCTGCATCATGTTTCGACCATTCTCTCATGATTTTCCGCTGGATTTTGCCACTTGCAAGCTTTGGCTGCGCTAAAGTCAGTATATGATTTCAAGACCAATCGCGGAAACACTTACAATCTCATCTACTAACTTCACACCTCCCACCAGGGCCTTGTGCTTTGCAACCAGTGGCTGGAAGGCGTCCTGTATTTGCTTTGGTGTAACTTTGGCTTTCTTCGCCACTTCGGTCAGCACAACGTATGCTCGAGGGAATTCCTCGTCATGGACTGTAACGCCAACAACTGCCGCATCTGCCACGCCTTCTATCGTGAGAAGCTTGCCCTCAAGCTCTGCTGGCGCAACTTGCAAAGCATTGACCTTGATCAGCTAATTCTTGTCAGCATCGACCCGCTCTGCTGAAGGTTGACCATACTGACCTCTTTCTTCCGATCCACGATCCAGATGAAGCCTTCTTTATTGATTACTGCAACATCGCCAGTCTTGAGCCAGCCGTCTTCTGTCAAAGAGTCCTTAGTGGCTTGTTCGTTCCGCCAATAGCCAAGCATGACATTAGGCGCCTTGATCCACATCTCGCCGGGCGCGTCCTCTCCCACATCCTTGCCGTCATCGTCAACCAGTCTCAGCTTATTGTTCGGGATGAGCCGCCCTATTGTGCCATCGTCTCTTGGGTCTACCTGCAGTATTGATCCACATGTCACCTCAGTCATGCCCCAGCCCTGCTTGACTACGCAATCAAATTTCCGGGCGATCTCGTTCTGAAGATCTTTCCCGAGGGGCGCACCACCACACATGATGCTTCGTATACAGCTGAGGTTATATCTCTGTGTTTCGGGCCGCTTCGCCATCATCACCAGTATTGGCGGCGCCACTTGCAAATCAGTAACTTGTGCTTCCTCAATGCATTTAATGTAGTCCTCGTAGACGAATTGTCGCATGATGTATATCGGTACGCCGAGTCTCGCGGCCATAAGATTGGCGTACAATTGTCCATAGGCATGGTATAATGGCAGAAATCCAATCCACCTCTCGTCTGTTACCTTGTCGCCTTTTGAGAAGTCTTTCTCTGGCCACTTTACCCTGACTGTTTGTTCCACGTTTGCGATCAAGGCATGGTGCGAGATCATGACACCTTTCGGCATGCCCGTGGTTCCAGAACTGAAGTTGATTGTTGCCACTGTGTTGACAGACTCCTCCTGGGTCAACGACTTCCACCTGAAGTTCTCTGCGTCCTGCTCGCTTGCCAGCAAATGCCTCCAGTCCTTTACACCGTGCTTCTCTTTGCAGGGCGTTCGACGGTCCGTAAACTGAAAAATACGGTCTGGTGTGATTGTTCCCGCCTTCTTTGCAGCTTCGAGGTCTCGTTCGACTAGATCCGGATGCACAAGCAAGCACTTTGCGTTCGTCAAGGTCATCTGGTGGACGATCTCATCGACGGTATAAATTGGGTTGATCGCGCTGAAGCATTTGGCACCACCAACTATGCCTAGGTATGCTGCTGGAACCAGAACGTGATTCGGCGTATGTATGAGACACACATCTCCCTCCTTTAAACCAAGCTTGTCCAGACCCACGATCAACCTCTTGACCCACACTAGCATCTGCTTGGGCGATACGCTGTTGTTGAAGTCCTCCGAGTCGATCCATACTGGGTCTTCGTTTATCGGTACGTTCTCGGGATACAGGTAGTCGAGGATGTTCGTCTTCCATCCGTTAGCGGCGTACTTCACTGCACCTCTAGACCAGAGCGTACCTTTGGGATGTCCAAGTCTGGAAAAGGTGATGTGTAGACACCCATTGTGAGCGAGACTGCTGGTCAATCGTTCCGCTACGTTTCAACGCCTTGAATGGCAGCAAAAGTGATCAAAGAGAGCGCCTTCCTACCAGTTCCTGGTGCCACCAGGCCTTAACGCCCACCTGCACACGCAACCTTAGTCGCGTCGGCACATATGCATGCCTTGATTGCCTCGGATACCCATAACAGGCGAATAGGTGGTTAGTCAAAGTGTATTGAGGTGGTGGGAGGTGCTGTCACGGCAACTTGTGGGAAAGGCGGCAAACACAATCCCCACGCTCCACCTCACGGCGGGCAAACCGCACATTGTACCGTCTCCACCCGGAAGCGCTGCCGCCGAGTCAGCGGATGTGGGAGTTGTGGCTGTCGATGCCATGTCGTGTCAGAACATGTCAGCAGAAGAAGATGGCAGTAAACTCGACACAAAGTTCGACAACAACAACAACAACACTTGACAGTAGTGCCGCGGCAAGATGTCGGATGTCAACATAGACGGCTTCTTCTCGCTCGAGGGCAAGGTGGCCCTCATCACAGGAGGTCGGTCCTTGCAACGACAGTGTCTTGACGCTGGCAGCAAGCTGATGCGAGGCGCATAGGCTCAAGAGGTCTCGGTCTGCACACAGCAACAGCACTCCTTCTAGCAGGCGCCAAGACTCTCTTCATCTCCGCCAGGAAAGCTGGTGGCGAGCAAGGCATTGATCAAGCCGTGGAAAGGTTAAACAGACTCGCAAAGGAGAAGAATCTGAAAGGTCGTGCCGTTGGCATTCCTGCGAACGTCGCTCAAGAAGAAGACATCAAACGCCTTGTCGGCGAGATCATGAAGCACGAATCGAAACTCGATATCCTCATCGCGAATGCGGGCGCGACTTGGGGTGGACCATTTGAGCCAACTCCCGACTGGAGCAGCCAGAAGATTCTGGATCTGAATGTTCGTGGCGTGTTCAACTTGGCTCGTCTATTTGCTCCGATGCTCGAGGCTGCTGGGAAATCAAACGATCCATCTCGCCTTGTGATTGTATCGTCAGTAGCCGGCACCAATGTGTCGCATGTTGGCGACAATGGCACAATCATGTACAGTGCCTCCAAGGCTGCAGCGCATCACCTAGCTCGGAATCTGGCAGTCGAGCTGGGCCCTCGCAACATCACGGTCAACACAGTTGCTCCGGGTTTCTTCCCATCCAAGCTTGCGAGCGGCCTGATCGAGATTCTGGGGGGTGAGAAAGAACTGTCGCGGTCGAATCCGAGAAAGCGTCTAGGAGAGCCAAACGACATCGCCGGGGTGATGATCTATCTGTGCTCGAGGGCGAGCAGCTATGTCAACGGGGAGTACATCTCTGTGGATGGCGGAGCTCGACAAGCAGCCGGACGATTGACGAGACTATGAAAACTTGTATGTGGTCAAAGCACTTTGCAACTATCTACAGTCTGCTTGCCCTGCCTTGAGCGATGAAAGACGTTATGCCACGCTTTTGTAATGTGCTACGCTGCTCTGCGGAAGGTCAGTCGCGCGGCGTACTGTACGACTTGGTCGTTCTATGCCGCCTGCTGAAGTCGAATTTCGGTTGAACGCGAAGTTCCGTGCCAACCATCCTCTATATGAGCAACGAGACCAAGGATATCCTGAAGAACGATGACGATGCCGACAGAACTTAGTTTCATCGATGACGATACATGCCCATCATTGGTGTCTGAAAACAGATTAAGATAACACCAACAGAACTCCACGACGTGAACCCAACGCTGCCTGTACCGTGGCCCTGCCGCCTTAGAGATATGTGTCAAGACTAGGACCCTGCTCTCCTAGTCTCCAGCAACGATCTTACGCCATCGGTGTTCAGTCGTTGCGGTTGTTGCTTAGACGAAGTGTCATCTTGTTGAGGTGAATCTGCCCTGCTCGCAAACCTCCAATACGACTCAGTCAAATGCAACTTGTACTTCATAGTCAGACTTACATCTGCGCATCAGCTTTTGCTCGTAATAAGACTTTCTCGGCAGACTGCACAAGCTTATCTTGGCTACACTTTTGTTCCTCGTCTGGTGGGTCTGCAGGATCGTTATACAGCCCCGAGAACAGTTCTACTGCTTGTTCCGCGTGGTAGCTACGGTATGTTAGATGCCAGCCACTGCGTCGGATGGCAATACATACACGTAGTCATCGGGTGAGTGCGCCAGTATCATGTGGCAGCTTGCTTTATGCAGGTCGCCGATCCTTTGGTCCTTCACCAGTTTTTTGCAGATAGCATTTGCTTGACTAAATCGTTCTTGTTCGAAAAGCTCCCACGCACGCATACATTGTCTTTCGAACTCCTGTCCCAGAGGACTCAGTTCCTCTGTTGGTACAATCATGAGTAGGTGTGGTGCTGTCGCATGATATGTGCAGCGAAAAAAGTGGATGCAAGTTCAGACCGCATGAAGTGGCGCGTGGATACAATCTGAAGTCCCTTTTGTGCATGATCAATGTGTTGTTGCACAGCATTCTTATCTCTTTGCTATCTGGTACGGGACGTGGCTGATGTGGCCCGCATAAGCAACGCTCCTCGAATGACGTCGGACATTTCACATCCAGCCTCGCGTGCTCAGGGGAGCACTACCACGCTTCGAAAGTATATCGGCACGATTCGTTGTACGTACAGCGTATACCTCGGGATCAAAAGCCTTTCGCAAATCTGTACTGCAAATGGTCGCTGCCTTTCCCTGTTGCTGTGCGTCGTTTGGTTCAGTCCCGAAACGTGGGCATTCGTTGCCCAATAGCACGACTGTACCACGTCAGCAGCCGATTGTGTGCATCGGGACTCCATAATCGAGATCCTTCCCTCGAAGTACCGGCAGGGCCGTCAACCGATGGATCAGCCTTTCCAAGCTTCTAAACACAATCGAAGGGCTGACCCCACGGTGCGAGCAATACAGCACATGACTGTTATTGATCATTACATCGGACCGCCTGTCGTTCACGCTCTAGGAAGACATGTTCACCATGATTGACTTCGGATCTTGAAACGCGCTTTAGGGCATGATTGCCACTCTCCCTACCAGTACCGCTCTGCTTCGAGCCGCCGATGGGCGCCTGGGTCAACGTCAAACCGATGCAGTTGATACCTACCATCCCTGAATCGAAAGCACTTGCCATGTGCATTGCCTGTCCTGGGTAATGACTCCGGCCAACAATACATACTCTGTATCGTTGCTGATGTTGAGCACACCTTCCTCTATCTTCAAAAGTACGCACAGCCGAGACGATAAAGAAAAAATCATCAGTCTATATCTCAAATTGCGGATCGACGTTCGCGGACACGGTTGGCTCGATGGAGTAGCCTTTGTCGCCAACTCGTTCATCACTAGTAAGAAGAGGCCCGATCCCTTGTTCCTTGCCCTGCTCGATAAAGCCAGAGACTCGCTCGGACTGTGCTTCGTCGACTAGTAGACCTAGCAGCGTGAAGTCCGGACCAGGATCCCAAAGTGCTTTCGTACGGTGGACAAAGGCAGCTTCATACTTTTTGGTGAACTTATCATATCCACTTTCTTGCGCGTACACCCTCGACGTGGCGAAGCAGCCTTGACCAGAATGCCCCGTGATAGCGTTGACAGTCCATGTGAATGCGTTGCCTTGTCAAGATTGCAGTCATCAAAGACAGCAGCTGGAAAAGTTCCCCTAAAATTGAGCGTCAGCCGCTTAAGATGATTCGATCGTGCGCCCATCTGCTGGACTCTCTTTCCCGTACGTACGATACTTTGCGGACCCTCATATAACTCGCTAACAGAGCTCCAGTTGCCAGTTGCCAACGCAGGCCCTGCCTACAAGCCGGCTGTACCAATAGGGTCGTTCCAAGGCAGGATGCCGGCTGTAACGCCTCATGGCTCATTGCGAACAATCTTGAGGAAACCGTCGTCTTGCGAGTACGACTCGACTGTGAATTTGTCTGTCCAACTGTGGGCTGTCAACATTGCACTGGTACCTCTATGGCAGTGGAACGCATCCAGAATTGTAGCACAGCGGTTCTGCGGAAAGACTGATCCTGAAGAGATCAAAATGGGAAGATGGCGCACCCAGGGTGATGTTTGTCAGCTCTGATAATGCCTCCCCGTGCTCATCAATGAGCTCTGCAAGCTTATTGAGCATGTCTCGTCTCTTGCTTGGCAAGGTCGCCCTCAATGCAGGGAAAAGCCTTCTCAGCAGTCGTCACGGCTGCATCCACGTCCTGCTGTCCAGCTAGTGGGACAACATCTGCCACCAGCTCGCCATTCTTCGGATCACGGACAGTAAGCTTCCTGTAAGTTCGGGGTGGACGTATTCGTTGTTGATGACGAGCTGCTTGGGTCAACTGCCTAAAGGAAAGTTGACAATCCTGATGATGCGAGAGCAGAAGAAAGACTGTACACGAACTGAGACGATTAAAGGAAACAGGATTGACGAGGTGTTATCTCTGAAGCCAATACCCACCTTCGCCCATTCAGACGACTACACTACACCTGCTGGGCTCGACATGCATGTTGTCGATGTATTCCTTTTGTGTAACGTGGAGGAGAGGAGGAGAAACTGTTCCTAAAGATGCGGCATACCATAGCCGTGGGAGCGTACCGACACTCCCGCTCGTCAAGAATAACTCGGCGCTTCGCGTTCTTCCGGCCGAGATTCTGTGAATGACGCTAGCAATGGGCTGATACAGCTGGTCACTGCCGGATGAGCTGCATGTCCATCGATTGTGCACGATGGCGTGATACGAGCCCAAGGTAGCTCCTCTTCACGTCATTCTCGGGCATCGAGCGAGTGTCCAAGAAGAAGCATATCGCATAAAATGAGAGAACTTTGAAACACGAAGGAGAATTCCGCCAGCCCAGTTCACATGGCACAGCACGGACAGAAACTAACCCGCAATCGCGGGGAAGCTGGGGTGTGGAGTAGCCGCTAGCAGGTGCTGCTGCACAACAACGCCAATCAGGGCAGCTCGCTTTGAACTCCTGCATGCCCTCTCGAGAGTACAGATGCCCCGCGTGATGTGTTGCCTGAGCGGAAGTAGTGCCACAGCAGGGGCAACAGCTGCTCCCAGAGCTTGCGCAGCCCTTTATAAACTGAGTACCTCGCCTTCGATGTCGGCTTTCTTCTTGTTTCACAAACTGTCAACTCTCCACTCTACCACTTGTCCGCTGACCACGAAAATCGCCTCTACTTCCACCACCATAAACAATCTGCAGCCATGTCTTCCGCCATCTCATCCAAGCTGCTGTACACCAGCGCCGCAGCTTACGCAACCTGCACCGGCTTCGCTGCCTTCTGGATAGCGCTCCGTCTGCCAGTACAGCACAACACCACAGGCCCTTACCACTATAACAGATTGGTGAGACGAGGTGCTCGCTTCACTGAGCGAGTGCCTTGGCGACGACTCCCAAAGTTGGTCTAATTCCTGGCGGAGGTAAGAAACTCCAACGTTACCGCAAAGACTACAACCTACTGACATGTGACAGCCAGTGGCTTGGGCCTCGGAGTCGCAAAGGCCCTTGCACGTCGAGGAGGCCCGTCCTCGACCTCAATGTAGAACGAGGACAGCAGGCTGCCTCCGGAATTGAGAATGCGACATTTCACGAAGTAAACGTAACAAAGTACGACTCTCTCGCTAGCATCTTGTGAACCGTGTGCGATATCGAAGGCACTTAAGACTTCGTCTTCGCACTGCGGAGCACTTCCTCCAGAACCACCACTTCCTCCACCACCAGATCGCACTGTAGTCGACATCTACACCCCCTGGCTGGCACATCATTATTTCTGGCACCCTCCCAAAGAAAAGGACAAGAACCTGATCGTGGGCTCTTTGTAATGCGCGCCCTGGTCCCGCCAAATGCTTCCCAGGAATGGCGAGCTCGGCGTTCATGCGTAACATTACTCCGTACCTCAACAGCCATCTTGACGTCTGCGCAAACCCCAAATTCATTGGTGTGGTCCGCACCGTTGTCCAGCACTAGCAAGAATGAGTTACATTCGACCAGGATAAGTTCGTACTCATCCAGAAGTTATCTTAGACTGTGCTCATGCTGCTTGGTTGGTACAACGAGGGTGACTTAATCGTTACGTGTGACGAACCGCTCGATGGCGTGAGCAGTGGCGAGAGGTGTCGAGCTGGCGGGTGTCATTCATCTCCACCTCGAGCAAATTCCGTTTTACGATGCTCTAGTGCAGAGCAATATGAAGATAACTTAGCGAGAGAGATACTCTAAAATCATGAGCGATGTTCAAACCTAGGTCAGCATTCTGCTCTTCCATGTCTTGTCGTGACGGCTTAATGAAAATCAATTCTCATAAATCTTCTTTACACTTCCAGAAATGTGCGAAGCGTATTTCGACGATATGGACCGCGAAGCAGCAAAGCCATCCGTGCGTCAAGCTAATGCGAGGGTCCAATTTTCGAACGCTGCATGGCAGAAAGTGTCATTGACCTTCTTGGGATCAGAGTGTACTACCTGGGGTGTAGAAGCCCACGGCAAACGACTTGGGTATTAATTTGGCATGCATTGATGCCGGTCATGATCCATTCGTCAGTAGGCTGGTGGAGATCACTGATACCGTGGTGCGGATCGTAGAGAATTGGTTCTTCTAAAAGTCAGCCATGGTCATGTTGAGCATTGTGATGCGATTGAGATGATGGTCGAGCGCTGCAATCAGGAATTGATTGTAGTGTGATTATCATCAACGCCTCGAAGGGCGAATATGCGTGGTGCATGAAACTGAAACTCATCACAGGAGCGAGAGTGTGGGGTTAGAAAGGCTTACATATGTGATGAACGGTATGATCTTCTGGTTGTATGTCTTCGGCGCAATGCCTGTGATCAAGTCAACTCGTCGCTCTTTGCTCAGGGCGTGTTAGCCATGACGCAATAGACTGTACAGCAATACTGATGTCCATATTGCAACCCTTGCCTGCGCTGTTGGCGCTCGTTCGTCATGGAACGCTGTATAGAGCTGCGAGAAGTATCTATCTGTACATGGCACGTCATTTTCGACGCTGCGCTCGTCCGCCATGAACCTGAAGGCCAGGTAACCAGTTTCGGTATTATGTACGTCTTGATGGCAGCAATCTCGTTGGTATTGGAGACTCAGGACCATCGCTTTTCCGTGTTGGTACAGTGTCTCGTCCAAGCCGCGCACACCTGGCGAGATTCGATGAAGTGAGTGCTAACGCGTCTTTCACAAGGACGGCTGAGCTTTGCTGGCAGCATTTGTGGCCGCATGTCCGGTCTTCTGCGCCTGTTGCGCCTTGTATGCAGCGCCCGCTTTAGCTGCAACGCCACCGTTGTTGTTCTGCCCGCCCGAGACCTTGTGGAGTGGTGCTGTCGACAGTCCTGGCAGTGCCACTTCCTTCAGCGGATACTTCAATTCATCGTCCTTTCTCATCCAGTGCTTCCTCCTCTTCTTGGTTATGACGTGCTCTACCATCATCTCTTTGCCCTTCTCGGCCATGAACTTCTTTATGAAGCGCGGGTCCCAAAGCTCGGAGGCGATGCCTAGATCTTTGCAGCAGCGCATGAGGGCATTGGACTTGCAGCCTTCGGTCGCGGTCGGGATGCCTTCCGGGTCAAAATACTGTTGTTCGCCCCGCGCGATGGAGACAAGTCTGTACACTGGTTAGTTTGTGATCTTCGCATTGCGGAGGACGCTGTCCATACCTGCCGCCAGCGACAAGACCGTATTCCCTCGTCACTGTTTTCCCCGTGACTATTGTCTCTCCTCGTGGCGCGAGACCCCATCCTCCTGGACCAAATGCTCTGTTCAATATCCGCCTGTACTTGATTTCTGGTAGGTACACAATGCCATCAGGCTTGATCTCGATGTCGTCGAAATCGAGCCGCTGCTGTAGGATGTCTGACTGTTCGGACGTGAAGGGGCTTGCTGATAGACCGTGAAATGAGCGTGTCCAGTCAACCTGCCTTTCATCCTCGCTGAGAAGTGGCGGTGGATCTTGCAGACCATCAGTCAGTGACCGCATCGGCTCCGACTCGTCTGAAGGGGATAGCTCGTTCTGGACTTGGGCGGTGTTGGCCGCCGCTTGTGCTGGCGACGGAGTCTTCGGGGCTGCCGCAGTCTGCTGCCATCTCCGTGGCGGTGTTGACACTGCGCGCTGGTGTAGGATTGCACGGCGGTGAGGCACTCTCGATGGCGCTCTGCATATCGACGTGTCCGCCAAGGCGACAAGGCCAGAGACGGCGGACCTGGATGCTGGACGATTCATGGTGGATGATGGTCGCTTTCCCCGATGCTTGAAACAGGTCAACATGTACGGCCTTGGCGTGTTCCGCCAATCGAAAGATACTACATCACTACCTAAACAATAGACCTCCGTCAACTATCCTTTGATTCCGTCCTCCGCTCGTTTCCCTGCCTCTTCCAGCATTGCTTGAAGGCTTCCATCTGGATCATACGAGTGAGCTCGCCCTTCTCTCATGGCGCCATCCATCATCAATCACAAGCTGAAGCACATCCACGTACCTCGTCTTTGCAAGCTCTCCAGTCCTTCTTGTCGAAAAAGCAGTTGTTCAGGCTAGCATTCTCATCTGCTAGGCATCAGCATTGCCCTCCAGTCACCCGCTATATCGACAACGACCTGCGCAGCCAGTGCTGAAGATCCGTCGATCCCTGGTTGGCGGTCAGTTCGAATCCATCCCGGTTCCAGCGCCGTCAACATCAGCAACGCACCACTCATCTGGTTCGTCGTCATCTTCAGCTTGCGCAGCTGATGCTTGATTCTCCTCTGTGTTCGACATTACTCGAGCAGCGTATGAACTGAGTGGTTGTCCAGAGATCGAAGGAGGAAAACAGAAAATCGAAGACCTCATCATAACCACACGTGACCACATCGTGATCGTACATTCGGTTCTCAGCAATGTCTACACAAAAGAGAGTCAACGTCCTCATCTATGCTGGTCCAGGAGCATCTCTATCCTCAGTTCGACACGCCACATGGTCATTACGCCGACTGCTCGGGCCCCACTACTCCATTCAAGCAGTCTCGTCGGATCAAATCCTGAAAGAGCCATGGCCCAACAGCTGTGCTTTGCTGGTCTTCCCGGGAGGCGCAGATATGGGGTACTGCCGAATATTGAACGGAGCAGGCAATCGCCGCATCAAGCAGTACGTCCACAACGGTGGCAAATTCCTCGGTCTGTGCGCTGGAGGTTACTATGGTTCCAGCAATTGCGAGTTTGAGGTTGGTAAGACAGGCATGGAGATCGTTGGGGACCGAGAACTGGCTTTCTATCCTGGTATCTGCAGAGGTCTGGCTTTTCCTGGTTTTGTGTACCAAAGCGAAGCTGGAGCACGAGCCGTTGAGCTGAGTGTGCCAGCGAACGCCTTCGCCGAATTCGACGCGGACGACTTTGCAAGCTATTACAACGGTGGAGGCGTCTTTGTTGATGCGGAGAAGTATGAGGCTCAAGGTGTGGAAGTTCTTGCCAGTTATCAAGAGGAGCTCAATGTTGAGTCTGGCGAGGTCAAAGCCGCTGTCGTCTATCGCAAGATTGGTGAAGGCGCAGCCATTCTGACTGGACCACATCCCGAGTGAGTATTAACGATCGAGATGATATCACCCGCTGACACATGCAGGTTCGCTGGCACCAACCTCAATCGCGCTGACGAATCACATCGGGACTATGGCAAGATAGTGGACACTCTCGTTGCCGACGATGAGAATCGCACGACTTTCATGAAGGGCTGCTTGACCAAGCTTGGTCTACTCGTCAGCAATGACACACTCGCGGTACCATCTCTCTCCCGCCTCCATTTGTCATCAGCACAATACAGCCACGTCGATGAGCTGCTGCAGTCTTGGCAAGAAGTCGGTGTGATCAGCACTGAGCACGATGGCGACTTCATCAGAGGCGAGCAAGACACGTTCAAGATTGAAAGGGACGGCACTTGGGCAATGTCAAGCTTGAAAGATGCCTTACCCTCTCCTGTCAAGAAGGCAGCAGATGTTCTGATCGACGCGGTCGCCACTCCTAGCAAACTCAAGCCCACAACCTCATCTACTGTGCAACGAAGCGACAAGGAGCAGGCTGACCCGACTCCTGATAGGCACCTCGACTATGATGCGCTGAACAAACGTCTATCTGTGCACACCAAGAGTCTTCCAGATCCAAAAGACACGCCATACTTCAACCACCATGCATACTTTGCCAACCTCAAGCACTTTCAGTCAAAACAACCTGGCATTGCGGGCGATTATGGTCGCATATTACTCTACGGCGAAGTCGTAACTAGCACACAAACTATCCTCGAGAAGAATACAAACTGGATATCTAAACTTCCCATCGGCACAACTTGCACGGCGACCACCCAAATCTCTGGCCGTGGCAGAGGAACGAATGTATGGGTCTCGCCTCCTGGCACTCTTGCCTTCAGCACGGTCATGAGACACAGCATGTCTCTGTCGTCGTCAGCACCAGTAGTCTTCATCCAATACCTGGCTGCCCTTGCCATTGTTGCTGGCATCCAAGAATACGATAGTGGATACGAAAAGCTACCAATCAAGCTGAAGTGGCCAAACGACATCTATGCTCTGGATCCTGCTGCCAAGGTCAATGGAAATCAACACGTCAAGATCGGAGGCATTTTGGTCAACTCATCCTATTGTGGGGGTGAATATACTCTCGTCGTTGGCATCGGCCTCAATCTCGATAATGCGGGTCCTACGATTTCAATCAACAATCTCGCCGCCAAAGAGAATTTACAGCCACTCACACCAGAAAAGTTACTGGCGAGCATTCTTGCTCAGATCGAGATGCTCTATGCCAAATTCTGCGTCGATGGCTTCGGTGCGAGACTGGAAGATCAGTATTACCGTAATTGGCTGCATACAGACCAGCTTGTGACGCTGGAGACTGAAGGAGGCACGAAAGCGCGCGTGAAGGGCATCTCGAAAGATTGGGGTCTTTTGGTAGCGGAAGAAGAGGGAACTCGACGCAGGATCGAACTGCAGAGCGACAGCAATAGCTTCGATTTTCTGAAGGGTTTGTTGAAGAGAAAGGTATGAAACACGGGTTGGTAGATGCAACAGCGAAAGCGTCGAAACCTGAGGCGGTAGGTACTCCTCACCGCAACCAAACTCAGATACGAAGCTTTGGCATAAGCATGATATTATCGGCATGGAGCACGACAGAAGTACCCATGTACTCCGTATACCGGCGTTCAGCGGCGCGAAGCTAGTGAACTACATGTTGGCCGAATGCAACCACGGGCCGCGAAAAGTGGACCATTGCTGACCTGCATTGATGAGTCGAAAAGATCTGGTTTCTCTTTTCAAATATGTGTCTCCAATTCACAACCTTGCGGTGAGACATCATGACCATGGCACCATCGTGGCGCAGATCCAAATCCCTCCTCATTTTCACGGCTACACTCGGACTGTTCACAGGTAAGTTCGCCTCCCTATGCTTATCAAGCATAACTAACACTAGTACAGAGAACTTCCTGTATGGCTTCGTGGTCCCGATTCTGCCATATATGATCGAAACCCGCTTGAAGCAGGACTCATCTGTAACACAGCGCTTCACGACAGAACTTCTCGTCATCTTAGGCGTGATATCAGTACCAGCGGCTCCAATCATAGGACACTTCGCTGACAAGACCACATCCCGCAAGATACCGCTTCTCATCGCATTATTCGGATGTACTCTCGGCACGCTCTTGGTGGCACTCACACCCTCGATATGGGCCGTATACGCCGGCCGGATCTTGCAAGGCGTTGCTGGCACTGCAGCGTGGATCGTCGGATTTGCAATGTTGACTGACGCTGCTGGGAGTAAAAATTTGGGTAAAGCCTTGGGATTCGCTGGTTCTTTCGTTACGGGCGGTATCATCTTAGGCCCCGCAGTGGCAGGAGCGATGTTGCAGTGGTTCGGGTACTGGACGGCGTGGGCAATACCTTTAGCATTGCTGGCTATCGATTTCATTGCACGATTGGCCGTGGTTGAGGATGGGCAGCCCAGGGGAAAGGCAAAGGAAACTCAGGAGACTGATCGGCTGTTGCCTGGGGAAGAATCTCTGACTGCTGACGGCACGGGAGAGTCGAAGCCTGACTTGCGGAGAGGATTCTACGGGATCATGCTACGTAAGGGACAGACATACGCTGCGATCTCCAATGTTATGGCTTTCGCGATGATTATCTCGGGGTTTGATGCAACGCTGCCACTTCACCTACGCGATACCTTTGGCTGGGGTACTGCACCGATTGGGTCTATCTTCCTTGGCCTTCAGGTCCCAGCAATGTTTCTCTCTCCCGTGGTCGGTTGGTTAAGAGATCGCATCGGGCTACGATGGCCTACGACCATTGGATGGGCGTTGTGTGCTCCACTTCTTTGGTTCTCTGGCGTTCCTGGAGACGACAACTTCCTGGGGGTCGGATCTGGCACAAGAGGTCAGGCGGCTTTCGTCGCGAGTATCGTCGGCGTTGGCATCACATCTGCGCTAGTACGTGGTGCTGGGAGTTTTCAGCTAACCACTATTTTGCACGAATTGACGGCGGAAGATCCAATGGTCTTTGGTCCGGGAGGCGGCAGCTCTAGGATGTTCTCGCTCACGGAGATGTCTTTCGCGACTGGCCTACTACTGGGTCCACTTGTCTGTGGAGCCCTTGCCGAGACTGTAGGCTTCTACTGGACGGGCTGCGCGTTGGCTGCGGCAGCGGGCTTTGTGTCAGTCACGTCGTTCATCTTCTTCACGCACAAAGCTCCTGTGCGTGAGCCGAGTGCAGAAGACGAAGAAGAAGAAGAAGAAGCTTGAGCATATTGGAGCTAGACAGGGTGGTTGATACGATACCTTGATCACGATCTAGCCAATTTGCCTACCCTTCCCAAAAAGAAATACCGCATGAGCTCGTCCGCCTTCTCAAACGGCGAAGTCGGAGTCAAGATTGATCCTCGTCGCTTTGAGCGCCGCATTGCACTAGGATCATCCATGTCCATCTTCGACCCAGCATTGATTACCCGCCATTCAATGCGCCTATTTCTCAAAGTCGGTATAAATCTCCAGCGTTATATCAAACTTGGCTCGGTCAAGATAGCCGATTTGACTGACAACGCCAACTCGTCGTGTGCACTTCAAGCTGCGGAGTATGGTCCCAGGACCGTTGTTCTCAGCGACGTAGTCTACACCAATGCCTCCCAGTGTGCTTCAACACATCTTCGTGCCAATCTTTACCGGTGGCATGAGTGACAAGCAGTAACGGCGTCTCTAGGAACTGATTGCAAGTCTGTACGATGAGCTTTCTCATCGCTCAAGGAACTTCGTAATTAATTCCTAGGCTCATCCGCGTGGCTGGTTCGAGTCCGAACATCGCGACGCCGCTGCCGCCTGGTACAGCATACCAGTCATGATGTCTTCATTTGCAGCACAATGGCCATCTTTACGTTCTCAACCAACACACTATAACCCATCTCCGTCCCCTTTAGCGCACCTCAGGCCGTGACCCCGGCGCAAGGCATCATGCTTGCTGGCACCCAGTCCCAGTACCCTAGCAACATTTCTAACACTTTTCTCATCGTACGCTAGATAATCCGCCAAGACCTCATCTTCGTCAGTGGCGACCCAACTCCTTGCACTCTGCTGACCGGATGGGTCTTCCGTGTCAGTTTTGTGAGCGACACGCTTGCTAACTTTCAGCGATAGAACTTGCTCGCCAACTGCGATGACCTTCTTCGCGGCATCGGCGCCGATTATGCTGTAAGGGGTTTATGCGCCAAGAATCCCCGCCGTGGGAGCTGTTGGCGTCGCGGTAGTTTAGGGATGAAGCCTGGACTTCTTTTAAAAGAGCCGCCTGTGCTTTGTGATGCTAGAGCGGCGCCGAATGCAGAGTGTTCGATCATTGGCGGTGCCCGTTCGGCTGCGTGTGTCGTTGAAGCAAGTAATTAATGACACTTAATGACGCCGTCTATCGTAACGTCAAAGCCATAGCCTGGCCTACTTCTTTCCATCGTCCAACCGCTATACAGTCGCTGGTCATTATTCTATGGCTGGATCGCAGCACGCAAGGAAGCGCTTCAACACCCAATGCTTCTCTGCTCCATGACTGTCTGTACCGTGTTACCATTTAGATCATTCATCATCACATCAACACATCTCCATCATGCGTCTTATGCGGCGCAGTATCAGCCGGCAGGGTCATCGCCCCAGAACCTTGCGCATTCTTTTGCAGCCCGTCATCCAGAACCTGAGGCGGCGCAGGTACTTCTACATCTTCCGCCTGCCACTCCATGCCAATGTAACTGTCACTGACTACCACAACCCGAACTCTCCTCTCTTCACTCGACTCGGGCAGCTTGATCGTAGCCCTAGTCGAAGGTCGACTTGTATTGCCCCCTCTTACCTTGTCCGCTGAAGGCCAGCTCACACGTTTCAGACCGAGAATGTCTCCATTGTTGGCATCGGACGCCAGGACAAAGTATCCTTCTGTTTGTGGCTTAGGGTAGCGCGGCGCATATATGCGATAATCGCGATCTTGGACCGGATTGAGGCGGTTCAGGTTAACAGAGAGCCCGACTGCGCTGACGGCCGTGATGCTCACGCATAGCTGAGGCAACTGGCCCAAGGCTCTGAGGACTTTCCCTTGTGTGGGCTCAGGTAGGCCAAGTTTCTTCAAAGCATTCTCGATGGTTGGCTTAGCTGCTGTGGTAGCCTCTAGCAAAGTTTCTGGTCGATTGTTGGGATCGCCGATGCGCTTTCTCTCCTTTTCCGCGTGGACGTTGTTGAAGATTGCAAGCGGTCCATCATCTGGCCAGCGAGCGGACTTGACACATTGCAGCAAAGTCATCATCATCTTGCAACTCTGTAAGTAGCCCAACTCTGTCAAGACATCTATGCTGGCTTGGATGATACGTATTGCCTGGTCGAGCACCGAGTTCTGATCACCGACGTAATCGCTGACTGGCAGATCGATGCGCGAAAAGTGTGCTTGGAGTAGAAGGTGAGCCTTGACGTGAGGATCCCACATCACTAGGCCCAGCCCGTCGGCTTTCAACGGAAGGTTGTTCGATAACTCGGCATTGATGAGGTCTTCATTGTGTCGTACTGGAAGCTCATCGTACTCGGTTGCGCGGCACATCCAAGAAAGCACATGCTCGAAGGTGGCAGTTGGCTTCGCAAACTCAGTCAATGTCCGGATGGTCTTGTGGGCAAGATAGTAGTAACTCATGATCTTGCCAAGCGGTGTTGAGTCAACATCGCCATTAGGCATGACATCGATACATCTCGACTCGGCAAGCTCACCCAGAGACTTATCGACCATCTCAATCATGTAATCATTAGCCGCCTGCTGCGCTACGACAGTGTTGTTCTCCTCTGCCGCGATCTCCAGACCGTAATAAGATGGATTCTTGTGCAAACGGCGGAAAAAGAACGTCCAGGTCAGGTAGTCCAGTGCATCCTGTTTGGTGGCGATCGTGCCTGCAGAAACTTCAGCGCCCAAGTGATTATCCAACACATTGTGCAAAGACGACTCCACAGGAAACCCAGTATGAAGGAAATGCTTATAGAAGGCTTTCTTAGAGTCCTGAGTGAAGATACGAGCAATACCCGAAGTGTCGAATTGCGGTCGCCCAGCTCGTCCAAGCATTTGAAGCACATCTGTCAGATCCATGTCTTTGTAGCCTTCAATTTTGGCATCGAAGAATTGAGTGCCCTTGACCACGACGAGATGAGCCGGCAGGTTGACACCCCAAGCAAGCGTGCTGGTAGCCACCAGAATCTGGATCTTGTTGTTTGCGAACAGCTCTTCGGCGAGCTGTCGATCGGATTCAACCAAACCTGCATGATGCAGACCAATCCCGAAGCTCATTGCCTCCCTCAATGCATCGTCCTTAACGCGATCAAGATTCAGCGCGAGGTCCTCCTCAGACATGCGAACGAACCGCCTAGGGTTATCCTCCATCCCACAATAATTGATCAGATCTCGAGCAGTTAGCCTAGTCTGTCGTCGTGAAGCCACGAACACGATGACAGGCTTGTCAGGCGAATGCGACTTGATCGCCAGAAACGTTGGTCGATTCATGCTTTGCATCAGCGGACAAAACCCACGCTGCTCTGGAAAGCCATCGATGTAGATCTCGAGCGGCACTGGTCGGACTGAGTGTCTGAAATTGAAGAGCCCTTCTTTGACACCGAGCCAGTTCGCGAGATCCTTAGCATTGGCACACGCGGTCGACATACCAACGAGTCGTACAGATCCTTTCTTCTGAGATGCAATGTAGTTCATACGGCTGACGATGATCTCCAGAATCGGGCCACGATCACCCCCCAGAAGATGGATCTCATCGATGATCACCAAGCTCACCTGCTGAACATAGCTTCTTGTCTGCCAGCTGCGACTGATACCGTCCCACTTCTCTGGTGTAGTAACGATAATGTCCGCGTCACGAATAGTACGAGTATCAGGAGTATTGTCACCTGTCAACTCGACGAGCTTCAAGCCCATTTTTCGTGTTAGACGCCTGCCCCAGTCTTGCACACGCTCGCGTACAAGGGCCTTCATGGGCGCAATGTACACTACCTTACTGCCTGGTTTCTCGCGGAACGCCCACCACATGGCAAGTTCAGCTGCAATCGTCTTCCCAGAGCCAGTAGGTGATCCTAGAAGCACATTCGCCGATGTGTAGTACATGCAGTGGAAGAGTTGTGTTTGCATAGGGTTGAAGAACTGGAAGCGCTGTCCGTAAATCTCCTCGAGTAGTGGGTTCTTAAGTGCTTTGATGGGAAGAGGCTGCAAGTTCAGCAGATCGGTGTACACACTCTCGGTGTCGGGCCGAATGAGGTGCTGGAACGATACTGGATGCACCGTCTCTGCTCCCAGCCATTGGTCGCTGACAGCGCGCACATATATTTGGCTCGGCAGAGGGTCCGACAACGGGATAGTAAAGTTGAGCTCGTGATCGTCGTACAGCTTCCTCCGGCTGAGGATGAAGTACTCGTGATGGTAAATCTCACTCGTCTCCGAGTTTTCAACCCAAATCCAGTAGCTTTGGCTCTTGCCGTGATGTCGATCGTTCCATCTGAACTCTGGCGTGATGAACAACTTGATTCGGAGCACATCACGATTGAGTGGTGCGATCTCAGCTTCTACTGAAACTGTGGGGAAATTGTCGAGAAGTTTGCCGATAGTACTTCCCATTTTCTGATTGTGCACCAGACTGCCAATCTCAGCTGATTCCATTTCTCGCAGCGACTCGATGGAAGCTGTGCTGCCCTTCTCGTCCAGGTGGCGGATGATTGATTGAGGTAAATCGAATTGGTGGAATGGATGCTCATATGGCCAGACTCTCTTTTCGATGCTCTTGCACATGCTGAGCAGAACAAGACACTGATAGCCCCAGCGTCTATTCAGAGCTATCATGAACAGAGCTCTGCAAATACGTGCCGCATTCTGAGCAACATAGTGGGTATCAGACACAAGCGTGAAGTCTTCAAGGTTGGCTTTGCTGATGTACGACTGGAGCAGTACGTTCGTCTTGCCATGTTGTGTTCCGATACCACCATCGATGGCACATGGCGCAGCTTCGTCTTTCAGACGCGTAAGCTCCTTTTCTTCAGTCTCGCGACTCGTGATGTTGTCGAATTCGCCGCTCATACTGATCATCTTCAGCACATCTGCTTCGGTCGCTCGGGGTCTCATCATGGCGTTGAAGATCTCAACGCTAGTCTGCAATACATAGAACTGACTAGCAATCCGGCCAACATCCTTAGAGCGTAGCTCCTCTGTGGTGGGATTGAAGATGACCATCTGACTCTGCTGCAGCACGTTTGCGGCTCGAACGATCAGGCCTCGTCGTCGTTGGACGAGATTCGGATCATTTTGAAGCTCCATCCACTCGATTCCGTATGCAATCGGATTTTTCTTCATTCGAACGAACAGATATGAGTAGCCGAGCCACGTCACTGCCTCTGGTATGCTAGTCACAGTTCCCAACGTAATTTCGGCGTTAAGATTGTCGACCAATTTCTTGCTAAATTGTGATTCGATAGGTTGTTGTTGAGTGACTGCAGTGAGGTAGTGTTGCAACTTATCCTGCGAGGTGATAATCAAGCCAATACCAGTATCCTGGAATTGTGGACGACCAGCACGACCGAAGATCTGAAGCACATCAAGGATGCCCAGGTCAACAAACTTACCCGCCTCGGCACTGTAGAGCTGCGTGCCCTTGATGACAACCGCTGCCGCGGGCAAGTTGACACCCCAAGCCAAGGTAGCTGTGCAGCAGAGCACATTCAGAACACCTTCAGCGAACAGGCGCTCAACCATGTTTCGATCAGATCGAGGCATACCAGCGTGATGCGTGCCCATACCCTTCGCCACGAGCTCTCGAATCTCGCGACCTTTGGACTGCTTAACATCTTTGAGCGCCTGGGTATACTTCTCGTGGTGGCTGGGGTCGAAAAGTTCTGTCACGCCTTCTTCAGTGGCCTTCTCCCACAGCGTCCTGGCTGTCTTCACAGTGTCCTTTCTGCTATGCACGAAGACCATCACTTGATGACCACGCTCTAACTGCTCTTTGACCTTCTCGAACGCGACATTGTCAATGTTGTCGCGGCTTGTCTTGGTGCCTGGCCTGCCCTTGACGCCAATAAAATGTTGCTCGAGCGGCACAGGACGGAATGATTGATCGAAGTAAAACAGACCGGTCATCCGGTTCACTTTCAAGAAGTCCGCTACGTCAACATAATTCGGCAACGTAGCACTAAGTCCGATGATGCGAATGAGAGACTGTGTGCTCTCCACCTGCCGTTCCGTCCTTGCAACCAATGACTCAAGCACTGCACCACGCTCATCGTGAAGCATATGCACTTCATCAATGATTAGAAGTCGTACCTTCTGCACGAGCTCAGTATCACCAGTGGATTTGCGTGTCACCACGTCCCACTTCTCTGGGGTCGTCACGATGATTTGTGTTTGCACAATTTCGGCCTTGGTAAGCTGCATGTCTCCAGTCAACTCGCGAACTTGTATACCTAGCCAGGCCAGTCTCTTCCCAAGCTTCTCTGTGATCTCGGCAGCTAGTGCCTTCATCGGGGCAACGTAGACGATCTTGAAGTCTTCAACATGCACGACAAATTCTGCTGCGTCAGGTTCTTCGATCGGGTTCGGCTGTATGTTCTTCGCCACCGTGTTCAAGATAGTGAGCATTGCCGCATCTGTTTTACCAGCACCAGTTGGAGCGCATATAAGCATGTTCTCGCTGGTGTGATAGGCGACGGGATAGACCAAGCTTTGCATGCGATTGAGCGTTTTGTAGCCCTTGAATGTTTTCTTGCAGAGACCATCAAGCTCACCGATCTGGATGAGCTTCTGTCGCTTCGCTTGAGTATCGACCGCCATGGCAGGAATGCTGTATTCTTCACCCCAAATGCGTTCGATTCGCTCGCTGCCGACTGGTAGCGAGTATTTGGAGCCGTGCGCGGACAGAGTATTGCCAGCGCCATGCGAGCGATATACATGAGGATACTCTGCCTGACCTCGATTCTGTGCTGGCGCAAGAGATGCACTCTTGTGCTCGAGGTCTGCTCGACGCAGTCGAGCTTCTCTTTCCGCCCTGGACAAGATACCCGGGGGAGGCGTAGAACGGGGTATAGGAGAAGAAAGGATCTGTTTGCGGTGCCGGATAATATCGCCTACCAGATCGAGCTCATCGAAGCCCAGAATATCTGCCAGTGTCATCTGCAGCTCGTCGTCGCTGCTGTCGCTTGCCAAAATAGCTACAATCTGCTCCTCGAGGGCACTAGCGTCTAAGCCAGTGCCCATGCTCGATGCTGCAGAGCATCGCTGTTTTAACCAGTCTCTTGATCCAGCTTCGGGCTGGTCATATAGCGGCGCTGCTGCCGGCACTTCTGCGCTGTCCTCACTAAAGACGTCCTCGTCTTCCTCGCTGATCAGGTCCCATATATCATCGCTCCCAGATGCAGGCGAAACGTCGTCGTCGTCGTCGTCGTCGTCGATATCAGCTCCGTATGCTGACTCTTTGGACTCGCGGGTGATCGGAGGCAGCTTCAGCTCTGCAATGGCCGCTCGCATCGCAGCCAGTTGCTCGAGCCATTGCGAAGCCGCGGTGTCGAGTGATGGCGACATGACGTTCGCCGTCGAAGATCTCGTTTCTCGTGGTATGTATGAGTCGTGCAGGGAGGAGGATCGGAAGCCAGAAACATTCCAGTCATCATCAGGTCAGAGCGGCGGCGCGAGATTAGTCATCACATTCGATCAACAAACGCGTTTCGCGGCGATGACTCCTCCCTGCCTGCGTCTTTGCTCGTGACAACAGACACCGAGCATTCGCCAGACGCCGTCAAGCAGGAGATGGCCATGGTAATAATGACCTTCGTGAGGCCAATTCTGCCGATGTTTGTTGCTGACCGCGGCATAGGAGAGCCCGCACGAGCACCAACAGAGCCTTCTGCTGTCCCGCATCATCACGAATGTGGTGCGTGCTCTGGTGGCGATCCGTCAGCGCTGACATACTCATGTCCCGTGTAGGAAAAGCTCAATGAGGCTATCATGGTGTTGAACAAGAGCCTGCAGGTACATGACACGTCGCTTGCTTGCGGGCCTTTCTGCTTCTTACTTGATGACAGGAAATCAATGTCCAGAACATGAACGTCGAACTGGTGGCCCAAATGTTTAAGAACTACCAGTCTAATGTGTTGTTCCATCTGGAAGGTCTGTAACGATGCGCGAGCACGACGTTGCAGAGCTGGCACTGACGTCCCAATAGCTACGGACAGCCTGAAAGAACCATCATGAGGAGGGAGGCTTTGCCTACTCTAGAGCTGACACGTGAGCATCTCGCTGCGGACTGGCGCCTCGGACGTCGTCAACAGCGATACCCTGCTTTTTACAAGTGGACAAGACGAGAGCGGAAGTAGGAGGTTGATGCGAATGTCTCATCCTCCGTAGCTCTCCTTCGCACGTAGCGAGCCAACACGACCTCAAATGGTGGGACCATGGAACTCGACTGTGAACGCGGGCGAACAACAGCGAGGTTCAAAGTGGGCACGAATTCCACGTGTAACTTCGGTTGCCATCTGCCCGACATCTATGCTCGTAGGAATCAGTAGCGTCGGTTGCCTCTGGCGAGAGACAGATGTACATGATTAGCAGAGAGGGATGCGCTACTGATTGCACCAAGGAGTAGCCTTTCTACGAAGTCCATGTCTTGCTTGCTCCCTCTCTCTCTCCTCCCCTCTGTTGCATTGGCATGCCTGGCGTCTCACAGCTGCCAGCTAGCAATGGCCAGGTAGTTCTGTGCAGTCTTGAAGGTCGATGTACCAAACATTGACCAAGATACTCCACCTACCGTCAACCAATAGAAAGCTCAGCTCCCGAGATGTTATTATGCAAGGTGACCCTCACTTCAGCTCCGGCGACTTGCGGACGCGTCCATTGATTGGCCACGCAACGGGGACATGTCGAAAGCAACACCTCTACCTACAGTGCAAACTGCCTCCCATATCTTCGCACTTCTCAATAATCACGATGCAATGATGCCTTGCTGCCAGCACCACCGATGGAGGCAATACCGCAAAAACGCGATAATCACACGCCATCATGCGCCGTGTGCCAGAGGCGAAAGGTCAAATGCGATCGTGTATACCCATGTGCCGCATGTACCAAGTCAGGGCTTGAGTGCGCCTTTCCGCCGCCACGCCATGGCAAGCGTGCACGACGAAACACTTCACACCAACATGCCCCACAGGAATTGGACCCCGTAGCGCGCAACACATCGGTTCCCCCATCCGATCGGTCCATCTCGGCCTACACTACTACTACTACTACTACGACTACTTCTGTCAGGGACAGCAGCAACGAATTTCCATCACCGGGGTCCACCATCAGTGCAGGCACGTCAAATGCCAAACTGGTCTCCGATGGCGCTGGCTATCGTTATGTCAACAATCACCTGTGGAGTGCCATAGCGGCAGACGGTAGTCCTGTGTCTAGACCAGCCGATCACACAGCCAGTCCTCCAGGCTCGCGATCAGGCCATGTCATCTATGAAGACATTGCTCGCGACAGCGATGAAGGTTCTGTTGGGCGCAGCTTGATCTTCAGCCATGGAAGATCAGGATCACGGAGCACTGCAGAACTACCTGCCTTTCCAGCAAAACATATAGTCTTCCTATGGCAGACATACCTCGCAAACATCGATCCGGTCATGAAGATCTCGCATGCACCAACGGTCCAAGGTATCCTACTGGGCCAAATCGGAAGACCGAATTTACCCCGGAACGAACGAGCCCTGGTGTCTGCCATCTACTTCATCAGTACAGTGTCACTCACGGATGCTCAGTGTCAGCAGTCACTTCAGGACAGTCGCAGTGGACTCATCCGACAGTATAGAGACGTGGCCGAAGCCGCCCTGTCGGCCGCAAACTTCATCACCACAACCGATATAATGGTGTTGCAAGCATTCATCTTGTACCTTGCGGCACTTCGCAGTCTCGGAGAAATACAAACTGTATGGTCATTGTTTGGGATGGCCACTCGCATTGCAGGCACTATGGGTCTAGCGCGTGATGGCACATCTTTTGGATTGTCCCCGTTCGAGACAGAAATGCGGAGACGATTGTGGTGGGGGATCGTGTATTTCGATGGTCGCGTGGCTGAGCTTGTTGGCCAAGATGGTGACCTTATGGGCCACGATTACGAAGCCGCGGCACCGACCGATCTCAACGACAATGACTTGTTTCCTACCATGTCTCGCTTGCCTGAAGCACGAAGAGGGCCTACTGATGCCATCTATCTGAAATCGAGGATTTTGAGTGTGACTGTCGCGCGACGATTACAAAGTCTCACTGGTCCTCAAGGTACCTGGCATAGGCTACAGGAGACTACTATGCCGACCAGTGAAAAGCTCGAGATCATGCGGAATATTGAACAAAGGTACAACTGCGAGATTCTTGAGGTCTGTGACCCAAGTGTGCCACTTCAATACCTAAGCGTCAATACGGCCAGGACATTTGCGACTAAACTTCGTCTGATTGCTCGTATACCTATTGTAAACGTGGACCGAGAGTGGGAGGAAGCGAGCGGCTTTTCCGATAATGCATTCTTGCTGAGCATGGACTTGCTGCAGCTACAGGTAGACCTGTGGTGCGAGCCAATGGTCCAGCAGTGGAGATGGCATTGGCAAGCACATTTCCAGTGGTATGCACTCGTCACTCTGCTGCGGCAGACCCGCTTGCGACAAGCCGGACACGGCATCTCGAGAGCATGGGCGTTGATTCAGAAGGCTTTCCAGATCATCGTTCCGTCGTTGGAGCTCGGCGCAAGGAAGAGCCTCTTATTGGGCGGGATCCACAATCTTCTGGACGCCGCGAAGAGGCAGCAGGATCCGAGTGGCGTCAGTGATGCACAGCCTGCCGTGCAAAAAGATACCCCCATGATGCCGCAGCCAGAGGTGAAGACGCCTGTCCACGGCTACAGCAGTGGTTATGGCTCGAGACCTCATGGCGCACTTCTTCCTTGCATGGACGTACCGCAGACTCAAGCACCAACCGCTTTTGCGATAGGACGTTACATCGTGGAAGATCAAGCCGATCATCCTGTGCCTGGCTTTGACATGGATGCTATCGACTGGGTCGAGTTCGATCGTCTTGCAACAGAACTATGTCAGCAGTAGTAAGACTCATAAAGGGATCCGGTTGCGGCCAGAGGGGCCGAGAAGATCCCCAGCCCAACGAAAGAACTGCCAAGTCATTAAGAGATGGCATGACACAGCTCCAAATATGGTACTGCTATATCACTTCAGACCATGTCACCCTGTATCGGCCTCTGTCTCGCCCGATACATGAGCTCGTTGTGCTCTCGAGCAATCGTCGAACGCCATGCAACAGGCGAAAGTGTTCGGCTCCAGTACTCGTGGATACGGCAGGGCATGCTCGCGTATATACGAAGTGTTACTCTGGCATGCTCAGACGGAGGATGCAGCAGTGTGTGCAAGCATTTCGAACATTCCACAAGCTGACAGCCCCTGTTGCTACAGATTGGGAAAAACGGGTCATGGAGAATTGCGACGACGCGAAAATAGACAGCGATCGGTCGCAGAATAGGCAATGCTAAACTCTATCAAGACGAAGTCAATCATGCGGCTTCGATGGCCATCGATGTGCTCATCATAGTGGCGTAAGCGAACGCTTCAAGGCAGATCTTGGCATCCCCTGCAGACTGTCTCCATTCCAAGGCGCAGATGCTCGTCCGAGAACTACTGGCGATGCGAAGCCGATAGGAGGTACTGTATCAAAGGCGCATTCCCGCTCGAGATCGTTCAAGACGATCTTCTGAAAAATTGAGACATTCGGTTTGAAAGACCTCACAGTTTTGATGTAGAGGCGTCAAACCAAACTTGAAGCTCTCTCTTGGGACTTAGCAGGCATATTCAAAGACCACGATGCAGGACATGCACATCATCACAGACTGCACTATCAGACGAAGAGTCAATGCAGGGCTGAGGGATATTTGTTTGCTCGCTGATCGAGATTCTTGGCCGGATTAAATTCGGGACTGTGGTGTATTGGACTTCGGTCAAAGAAGTGCGAAAGTGCAATCTGTGAAGCTTGGGAGCAGGAGGATAATGCGGATTGTCGTAGCTTGGAAGTAGCGAAAGACTAGTATCGCCACAGGGAGCTGAGCATTTACGGCTTCTTGCTGGGGCGCTTATGAATGCATATATATATCACGATGGGTAAGGTCAGCTGATACACATAATCTTGAGGGGTGAGGTATCATCAAGGCACTACTCGGGCGCGTGTGGTAGAACTGTTAAACTTCAGCTATGCACGTACGGGTAGCGTCGTATCTTCAAGGAGAAAAGCATGCAGAGCCTGTAACAAGTCAGAAGGTGTCGCAGCTACGCATAACCCCAAACGGGCCAGACGCATCACTCATCATCTGTCCTCTCCAGCTCCAAACCCGAAAACCACACTTCCAGCCCATTCTCCCCTTCAACATCATCATCATCCGTCGTCGGTTTTGCTGCATATACCCCAACCCAAATCTACATCACCACCACCCACCACCACATTAGCCATTTACGACGCCCCCAGAAAAATGTCATCTTGGAGAATTAACTCACCTCATGCTCCAATCTCCCCTCCATGAACGCCCACTTCACCTCCCTCATGGGCAACAACTTCTCCGCGCCTTCCTGGGCAGCATACACCCACAAAGTCTCGCCAGTCCGCTCAATGCTGAAGGTGGCTTTCTGGTGGTGTTCTTGTGATAAGGGGGAGAGAGACCAGTCGCTGTAGCGGTCTGTGCCGACTATGCCCAGCACGGCTTGATTGGTGAAGTATTCGATCCCGGCTTTGATCCATTTGGAGGATTTGAGGTCGCCGTGCTGGAAGAACAGAGACGGAACACGTTAGTATGGTATTTCTCAAAATTCCCGACGAAGGACTATTTTGGAGCACGCGATCACATCTGGTTGGTGGTTTATATACGTTGTGCGGACAGGAGGACTGTTGTACAGTCATTGGGAACGCTTCGTTTGGAGACTAGGCGCCATGGGTCTAATCCATTGTGAAGCCCCCCCATAGACGGAACAAGTCATCCCTTTTCGCCTTCACTCGAACCTTCACCAAACGGGAGCATCAAAAGGAACACCTTGGACTTACCTTTCCGGGAAAAGCCAACAACAATCCTCCCTGATCATACTGCGTCTTCCACGGCGCCCACACCGTTACTTTCAATTTCGTGAAGTTCGAAGCAGTGATCTTTTGATAGATCACAGGTGCATTGAAGACATCATCGTCATCACTTCGGCGCCAGATGTCGGTCTTGGGTGGTGCTGTGATCTTGAAGGTGTCTGCTGTTGGGTCTGCTATCGAAGGTGCGTCGTTATGGGTAAGCCATTTGGTGGACATGACTGGAGTGTTTGAGCTGGATTCAAGGATTGCAGTATTGGTACCAGTAGGTAGTCACAGGCCTCGATTTTGCGTGTAGCGAAGATAGCTTGTTCTTGGAAACAGGAGCAATATTTGTGTTGCTGGGATGCTATTGGGTGGTGTAGGCGCGGCGCTGGAGATATCTTCGTTTGTTCTGTGATATCGAGGTGAGGTACAAGCTAGCTATTGACGACATTGTCGCGCGATAGCTTGATTGGGACTACTGCAGGCGGGACAACTCGAATAGAATAGCTCCGCACTCGAGCAGGTGACGCGATGATGTAAGCTATCCATATATATAGATGGCGACACTCACACTCGATATCTTGTGGCCGTTGTCGCAGCGGCAGAACGGAATACACCCATCAGAGTGCGCCCGCCGACCGAGAACCACCGCCACCGCTCAAAGCTGGTCCATCTCGGTGCGCTTCCCAGTCACGCAGCCCTTTCTCGATGCCCAGCGCGAAGCTTTCAGCTCTAGATATCATGTCGTCTCGATAGCTCAATCTGCTGGTGCGCCAGCCAAGCCATGACTCTGCTCGGGCTCCTTCTGGTGCCATAAGAAGTCCGACTGCAACGTCTTTCAGCCATGCTCTCTCGTCAGCATCGTAAAAGACGCTCGCGCCGCATGTATTGCAGAAGTAACGATAGCAGTTTTTGCCCGGCCTCTGGGTTGAGCAGTATCGTGAAAGAGTGCCAAAGTCTGGACGCCATGGGTCGGTGCCACTCCGATCGAGCGAGATTGCTGAAGTTGGCACGAATGCCCATGCGCAGTTGTCCGTGCCAGACGCGAGACGGCATGAGTTGCAAGCACATAGGCCAGCCTGTATAAAGTCCCACGTTAGCCACCCCAAATGCAATGGCCGTCTGGACACGTGACTTACAAGATACTTCGACGCAGTATCTCGCAGGAGCTCGGCCTGGGACACATCTTCTGGGGGAAAGTCCACCCAACTCTCGTGCGCGAGAGCTGCACGCTTTGTCGGTCTATTGACATAGAATTCGACTCCGCCGCATTTGCATCGACATAGCAGCTTGTCATTCTTGTCGGCAGGGGTGGTGGTCTGGTGCTTTGAGTCTGATAGCCCATAAGGGGGAAGTTGCCCGTGTTTGCCGAAATGAGCTGGCCAGCGGGCCATCTTCTCATCGCCGACGCTGATTAGAAAGTCGGCGAATCCGCCATCGAGCGTGTCTTGGAGATGCTCATGACCTTGCCAGTCAACGACACCCTGGGTGCGATCCATGGTGCCTGAGGCCACGGCCCAAGTGACGTCGCGCCTGCCGTCGTTGAGGCAGCGCACGAGCATCTGACATCCGCATGAGCTGCAGAAGTACTGTGAACCGTGAGTGAGCTTGATGGAGCGCCCGTCGATCTGGGCGGGGTGGTATAGCACACACCTGCGTAATGCGCTGAGAGAAGACAAAGCGCGTCAATTTGCTGAGCAGGCCCTCGGATGGCTTGTAGTAGGATGGCAGGAACACGACCGTCAGGCACAGGGCTCCTGTCACGTCTGCTTGCTTTCCATGTCAGCGCTTGCATACGCGCGTTGACTACATACATGCAACAGGTACTTGTATGCCATTCGATCTGCTTACGTCTACAGGAGTCGCAGTGGCACATGTAGCCTTTGACGGGAAAGGCCGCCGTCTTGAGCGTGACTTCATGGTTCGCAGCACCACAGAGACAGCTCGCCTGGATGGTTCTGACGTCTGGAGGCATCGTACATGTACATGTGTCATATCACAGCCACGACACGTGTGTTCTGCAGGAGACAATGGAAGACAATGGCAGAAAGACATACTGCAGCATTCGCATTCGTATTCCCTTGCTTGGAGGTTGCACCTGCCCGATCTGCACACCGCCGCTGCATGCAATCCTGCTCCGTCAGTGGTGGTGCCGCTTGCATGATGCGTTTTCATCACCATCCGTCGCTAAGGTAGCTGTCCATCCCTTCCGTAAGACACACAAGAGCGTGGCAAGACCGAGTGAAGTCCGAGTGTGTTCAAACGATGTTCCAACGAGGAAGCTTCAGGGAGGAGACGCCCGCGCGTGGAGGATGCGAGGACTCATGAGGCCTGCCGTGGGCCATGGCCGCCAAGCAAGAATGACGACACATCCCGCTTGCCCGCTTGTGACCGCACTCCCGGCTTTGTGAACGTGCGAAAGTGTTGACGTACATTTTCACTGTCACAACTACATCGACCTGTCCATCCTGCGTGTCAGTCTCTACCGGCCAACACTCTGTGCAAACGCAGCCGCGCAGCCGGGTCATCCTCTGCGTTGACCGCGCTCGCCCTCACTTCCTCTCACGGAGGCAACGCGACGAAGCCTCTCACCTCGTCATATTCTACTCGTCAACACCCCACATCCGCCCGAGTCCACCATCATCGA
The DNA here is from genome assembly GCA_000504385.2 of Exutisphaerella laricina CBS 326.52. Taxonomy (NCBI): domain Eukaryota; kingdom Fungi; phylum Ascomycota; class Dothideomycetes; order Mycosphaerellales; family Mycosphaerellaceae; genus Exutisphaerella; species Exutisphaerella laricina. The sequence goes on along the minus strand of AWYE02000179.1, from coordinate 4,911 downwards.
CAACATGTACGCATCAAGCGATGATCCCTATCGGCCGCCGCCGAAATGGTCGGGCGGCAACCGCACCAACCAGCGTCATATCAACGACGACCCGCCTTACGTCTTTGCACGAACGCGCTCACCTAGTAACAATGCCCGCGACTCGGGCTACAGTTTTCGCGGCGCAGCTGGTGGCGGCGACAACTATCGCCCGCCGCTGGACAACTTCACGTTTCGCGCTGGTCCTCAGAATGCGCAGTTCCCGAATGCGCCGCCGCCGCCGCCTCAGCGTGGTCAAGGAAACAGGGCTAGGGGCCGCTTCCCTCCACACCACGGTGGCCAGCAGCGGCGTGCTCCATGGAAGCCAAAAGCAGCCCATGATCGCGCAATTCTCAAGCACGTAGACGATGAGACCACAACTGAACAGATGGTGGGGATGAACGGTGACACGCAGCCGAAGTTTGCCGAGTACATCAGCAGCAGCAGCAGCAGCAGCGACGATGACTCTGGCGCTGATTCGGATCAGGGAAGCAATGAAAATGGCGAGCATCGCGGCAAACGTGTCAAGACTCAAGCGCCAGCTGGAGATGAGCGCCCAAAGTGGTCAAATCCTGATCCTTACAGCGTTCTGCCACCACCAGATGCAACTGCTGGTCCGAAGAAGGACATCGTACATACTATTCGCAAAGCCAAGGTGGACGCTGCAGCACAAGCAGCGACCACCAACGCCGTGAAGGAGAATGCCGACTTCATCTCCTTCGATTTTGGCGACGATGAGAACAACGCAGGAGAAGATGGAAATATCGAAATCATCGACGACTATGAAGACCAGCACAGCGTGGGCCAACCACCACCGCCGTCCATAGCGCCGAAAGCCGATTTAGTCATGCCGTCCGAGCAAGAACTGATGGATCGATATGCTGGAAATCAGGCTGGTAACAAGCGTAAGCGAGGAGCAGAGCCTGACATCGATGTGGTAGGCAGGGTGGTCGATGAATGGTTGCCCAGCCACACCAATCCAACCCCATGGCTGCAGGACTCGGGATTCGTGTCGAATGTTGGGCTTCAGTAAGTGCCGACTACCCTTTGTGATAATTCATGCGTGGCCTAACAGAAATTGAAGCAGGTTGCATCAAGAGATCAACGACTTCTATGACTATGTTAGACCACACAGACACGAAGCTGATGTTCGTCTCGACATCATCGACCGCATCCAGGACGCAATTTCGACTTGGGACAATGCGCGCGGCCTCGGTATCACTGTTCGCAGCTTTGGCTCTTTTGCAGCTGGTCTCTATTTGCCCACCGCGGATATGGACCTTGTTGCCGTCTCGGAGGGTTATATGAATGGTGGCCCAAAAGCCTTTTGTCAAAGTTCTAGGTCGATGTATAAGTTATGTACTCACCTTCAAAAACGCGGCATTGCGGCACGAGACGGTGTGGCCGTCATCGCGAGGTCCAAGGTGCCTATCATCAAGTTCATCGACCAACGCACTGGCATCAAAGTGGACATCTCTTTCGAGAATGACACTGGCATCATTGCCAACCGAACATTCCAAGAATGGAAAGAGGACTACCCCGAAATGCCCGTGCTTGCCGTCCTTATCAAGCAGTTCCTGGCCATGCGAGATATGAATGAGGTCCACACCGGCGGCATTGGTGGCTTCACCATTATCTGCCTTGTTGTTAGCATGCTCCAGCACATGCCAGAAAGCCAGCGCAACGGCTGGGACTTTAGGGCGCGTCACGGAGAACTTCTGCTCAACTTCCTTGACCTTTACGGCAACAAGTTCAATCTTTCAGAAGTCGGCATTAAGATGGACCCGCCAGAGCTGTTCAGCAAGACCAGATACCGAGGACGTGCCAAGGTCAACCCAACCGGGCTCTCCATCCTCGATCCGAATAGAGACGACAACGATATCTCCGGTGGTTCGAGGCAGGTCAGAACCGTCTTCCAGGCCTTCAGCGCTGCTCATGCTGCCATCCAAAAGCGACTTAATCAGATACGTCTTGGCAAGAGCAACAGCACCAGCATCCTGGATTGCATTCTTGGAGGCAACTACTCGTCCTTCGCTGATCAACGTGCCCGGCTAGACCAGCTCGATCGCCAGCATGCGCGCCGCGGATTGCCACAACCACCGCAAGAGCCTAACTCTTACCGGCCGCCACCACCGCCACCACCCGCGCAACAATACTACAATGACATGCAGGATCGGTATCCCGAGCCTCGTCCATCGTATGGGCAAAATTACGACCACTCGCGCAACGCGAACGCCTTTCAGTACCCGCAGTGGCAACCGTTGAACCAGCCTACGCATACCCTTCCCTCGCGCCCCGAGTCCGCCGCGGGTTACCAGGAACCCACGCAATCTTCTAAGTATGACTTCCCTGTACCCAACCCTATCGACTGCATGATTTTGCCTACTCACCTGCATAGCTTCAACGACTCCGCTTACACGTATCCTGACTGGCATTATGGGCCGTCGCCTCCTCCTCCTCCTCCTCCTGCTCCATCAATTGATGTTGGAGATCTGCTCGGACGAGCTGGACCAAGGCGTCGCAGATGAGTGGACGCTGACGATGATTATAGCAAGCCGACCAAGAAGTCGAAGAAGTCCAAGAAGGCGTCGGGTGCGCTTAAGGACTCACCATCTTGGTCGTGAGTGCCCTTGTGAAGACACTTTGTATGCCCATGCACCTGACATTTGTACGACAGAGCTGTAGCTGGACCTAACACGACCAGCGCTCTTGAAGAGAAAAAGAAGAAGGTAACCAAGAGGCAGAAAGCAAAGGCTGCAAAAGAGAAAAGGAAGATGAAGAAGGAAGCAAAGGCTGCAAAAGAGAAAAGGAAGATGAAGAAGGCGGCGGCGGCGGCTAAGAGCGCTCAATGATACGACTGACAGCATGGGACACATGATCGGTAACGTGGCGTTCTCGGCGTTCTTTGCGGACTGTGTGCAGGACGCAGCAGATGATACCCCGTGTACTATTAGATGACTTGTTCTTTTCCGGGACAGGACTTGTGCGATGGCGTAACGCACGCATGTTGTGCTTACGCTCGATCGATACATGCCTTATGGCAGTGTCCACGGTCCGCGATCGACAGGAATGCTTTGGCCTCTTTCCTCTTGGCGCGGCTCACGAAACGGCTCGATCTCATGCACTGCAGGTGCGACACTAATGGGCATAGGACTTTAGCGATGCTTCAAGCATTTCAAGTTGGGACACTGTTGGCTCTACAGGATTGACGGCTACGAGCTTGGTGATTCAAGCTCAAGGCCTAATCATTGACAGAGATCTTCGGATCGATCACACTAGAGTGATAGAGCGAGCTGGAGACTGCTGTGCGGTCTTTCGGCATCAAATCACGGTTGCGAAGCATCCTTGGAGATGTACTTTTCTCATCGGGTATTCTTGCTCTTAGCGAGTGCCCCGGAGACGGAAGTCACTCGCTATTTAAAAGAAATAAGAACGCTGCAATGCTTATGATTTGTACGCGCCAGCATAGGTCACATCGTCTGGATGGTCCACTCTAGCCCAAATGGAGTGCAATTCATCCTCGTCCCGTTTCTGGTTGTTGACACTGGCAATCTGGAACACTGCGTTCTCGCGTTCGAGCTGAACATGCAGATACACAGCTGTTCGCTTTCCAGTGTAGAAAGCGTGCGGGACGTTGGTAACATTGTCTGCAGATTCGACTGTGTTAGTTTCTCATGCCAAATAATGTATATCAGCCTCCCCATACGCATGGTTCTGACAGTGTACACACCTGAGTTTGCATCGCCAATAGCGTATATGCCATCGACATTGGTCACCAGTCCCTTGGTGTCGTTGGCCGTGAGCTTATTGCCCAAGAGTTCCACGCCAGCCTTCTGACCAATATCGGATTTCTGCTCTGAGGGAAAGGACACGAAGAATGCGTTTCGAGTCACAGTATCATCTCCAGTCGTGAAGTTCACGGAGAAGAGATCATGCTCAGGGAATGTCGAGCTGCTGGGGTCGGCAAACGCATCGGCACCATTTCGTAGGCGTGTGATGGCAGCCAGCGTGCGGTTCTCGAGCTTGAAGTGATGAAGTTCCAGCCACTGCTCCCAGCCAGGGAAGGCTTCCTCTGTTGCAGCCCGGTTGTCCGGTGTGTCCGTTCCATTGACAAACAGGATAAGGTCGTTGTTCAGAGTGAGGATTTCTCGGGCGCTGTCGACTGCGCTTGAGAAGTTGCCCAGAATACCCAGTGATTGATCGGCATGTTCGTGTCCGTCGCACCAAGGACACCAGAAAATGCCCTGGCCCCAGTTTTCCTGCAGGCCAGGAGTTGATGGCAAGATGTCCTTCAAGCCGGTCCCTAGAACGATCTTGCGGGCGGTGAAGGAGACTGGCTTGTCCTCGGGATACGTGATGGAGACCGTGAACAGGGTTGTGCCATTGGAGGTCTGCTTGGGCTGGATGTCCGTCACTGTGCCGTTGACCAAGGCCACGGTGTTGTATTCCGAGATCTGTTGACGCGCTGCAAACCGAAGCCAGGCGGGCGTCACTCCATCAAACCCGATGACATCGTGGACATGGCGCGTGGGCTGGTTGCGGTAGTCGCCGGAGTCTACCAGAAGCACGTTGCGGCGCACGCGAGCCAGGCCACTTGCTGCTGCGAGTCCTGCGGGGCCTAGATACGCCATCGCTTTGTATCAGTCATGTACAATACATGCTTGTGCAATGCGGGCCAAGCCTACCTCCGCCGACGATTATTGCATCGTAGTCTGCTACCACTGCTGGTCCGAGAGTCGGTGCTGTGCTCACCGTGGCCAGTAGTGATACTGCAGCAAACAAAAGCGAGGAGAGCATACTGGGGTACAGGCGTGCGGAAAGGATATAAGCGTAGTGAACAGCCGGAAGGAAGCACGATTCGCCGTGTGATGTGATAAGTAAGGTATGCATATA
>AWYE02000177.1:0-11680 GCA_000504385.2 Exutisphaerella laricina CBS 326.52 | reverse complement strand
GCTCGTTATGCGTCTGTAGTGGCGATACAAAGCTCTTTTGGATCGCCTTGTCGACCCAACAGGTCCAGCTCAATGTCCCGTCCAGTCGACCAGGTATTCCCATATCTGTCGTCGTGAGTGATAGCTTTGAACAAAGACCGGCCGTTCAAAACCAGGCCAAAGTCCACAGCGCCGGCAAGTTCGGCCATCGATCCTGCCAAGCGGCCAGTATATCCGGGACCCTCTCGTCGAAACCCGCCCTTGCACCAGCATGACCCGCATCGAACCCACCAGCATTGCCACCCGTCTCCCTCTCCTGTCTCGCGCACTTGTTCAACTCATCCGCCAGCTCCAGAATTGCCCTCCCGCCAACCAGCGCTTCTTCATGATTATCCTTAATATCCACATTGAAGACGTGCACCGGTCGATTCAGCGGTGCGCCCCGCGATAATAGATCGTCGACCACGGCATCCCAACATCTCTCCTCGCACGTAATGACCACATCCACACTTCCTGCTTCTGTGCCTTGATAGCCCTTGTCGGCATTCCAGTCGGCCTCTTCTCCGCTTTGTGTTTGTCGTTTGCCCACTCTTGGTACGCCGACTCGCCAGTCTTGCCAGCGTTCGGGACCCCATTTGACACCCTTGTTCCGTTCGAGCATGGGAAGTATTCCGTTTGCGTTGTAGAGACGCTTGTCCTTGGAGGCCAGTTCGTTGTACATGGCTTCGTAGGAGGTGGAGTTGAAGTTGTAGACGTTTGGTTGTGATATCGAGGGACCCGGGAGCCGGACGAGCGAACCTGTGCCGAAGGAGATGGTCGGATAGGGACCGTTCGGAGCTGTAGTGAGGCGCAGATGGGCTTCCATTGATCTGGACGTCATGTCAGCCTGTGTACTATAGTCGCGATGTGTCGTTGTGCCTACCGGTTGTTGTTTGACGCGCAGACTGTGCAGAACTTCAGCTTGTAGCCGCCGCCGCCGCCGCCGCCGTCGTCGTCGTCGTCGTCGTCGTCCTTCTTCTCTGCCTCGGGTTGTGCTTGGGTGTGCGGCGCTTGTTGCTCCTGTTGCTGGCCATTGATCGGCACCGGATCATTTGCGCCGTCCATCTGTGCTTGTGGTTGTGCTGGCAATGTGGCGTGCTCGGGCTGAGGTTCCGGCGGTGGCGGAGGCGGAGGTGGGGGTCTTCTTCGCGGGTCTGACATTGTGGGTATGCAGGCACAGCAACACGCTGCGCCTTCCTAGAGAATGCGTGACGGTTATGCGCAGACTACAGCGGGAAGCTGCGCTTGAATGTGCTCTATGTACAGTCCAAAGTAGTACGCTCTAGGCTTACGGTTTAGTTCCACGAAGTCAGAGGCACCAACAACTCAGACTTGGGATGATTGTCTGGGCCGTGTAGAAGAGATGCTCGTGGCGATGAAGTGCGTCAAGAGCAGAAGAAGCTCGAGGTCGACGTGTTGCAGATCGATCGTCCAAGTGGGGAAGGAGCAACCGAGCTTCACATGCAGAGGGAACACGAATATGACACGCCACGCCACGCCACGCCACGAAGAGACAAAGTTGAAGTTGTGCATGTACATGTCCATAGTGGGAGAAGTTCGTAACATCATTGCTATCCATCAACGAGCTGTTATCCATCCCAATGCCCGTGTGGTATACCCAAAATAATACGAATACGCTGCATTCGCTCTGCAACGCGTCTCACCTCTATGCCCAAAAACGCCTTCATGAAGTCATGTTTGCTCAGGTTCTGCGGATCAGACCTTACCATTCTCAATCATGCAACTGATGCGTAGGACAACTTCCCTGCCCTTTCGTGTCCCACCACTGCCGAATGCATGTTCGATGGAACTTGCACAAGCATTCCATGCGGCCCATCTCATCGCCAGGCTCAAACTCCTCAAAGCATATCACACACTCTTGTGCATCACCAGACTCATCTTGACAGTCCTTTTCCGTAGCTCTGTACAACGCCATGCCACGAGGTCGATAGCTCGTCGCTCGTGGTCGAGATCCTTCAGCTACTGTTGCATTCATCGAAGCATGACTGCCCGCCAAGTCTGCTGGAGCAGGTACTTGCGGATTCGCTGCTGTCGGTACTGATCGAGACTGTGTCGGTGTCGAAGAGAAACGAGACTGAATACAATCGTTGATGTGCGCCTCCCGAACAGCCTCGCCGGGTGGCATCTCGATACCACAAACGGGACACTCGTCTTCCTCTCTTACTTCCCTACGAGGTCGGACAGGCGCTCCAAGCTGACTCGCATCCGTCACCTCTCGCAAGCGAGGATCTGACGATGACGGCACTGGCAGCGACGGTCTGCTAGGGTGTGATGGCATCGACGATGCGCCATGTGCTCCACTGCTAGAAGAGTACCGGTGTCCGTTGAGCGAAGACAACCGCGGGAATGGACCGTCCTGGCTACCAGCTCCACGAGATGTGACCCGCATGCCACCTTGAGCATGAAGACGAGGATCGCGGCTAATGCTTGGGATTGCCTGATGCGTCTGTGACCGGTTCCTACTTGGCTGCACATACCTATAGCGCTCTGGTCGCTCACGATCTCCAGACTCTGATTCTGGTCGAGATCTGCCGTCTCGAAGCAGTCTGGGATCTCTCGAAGGTGATATAGGCCGACTACTGGTTCGTGGCGGAGGTGGTGGCGGAACTGGAGCAACAGGAGCTGCAGCCGTTGAAGCAGTGCCAGGCGTCCAGGGGTCCGGCACACATGGGTTACATACTCTCACGATCTCGCCACCTCCGAGATGATTTCGTACGCCGTTAGGCGAAGGGAAAAGACTTTCATCCTCGGAGGTCGTGGACGAAACTGGCAGCTGCACGATGTACTGCTTAGGTATCGTGATACGGTGTGGAGAGCAGTGTGCGCAAACTACACGCCCGCACTTCCTGCAATGATGCTTTCTGTACCAGAAGCTGAACTCTGTGTTGCACACTGGGCACTTGTTAACCTCCGCATCTGGCTGCCATCGTGGCAGTACGATGTCACTTCCTCTCCTGCCGCTGTTGCTTCCGAATCTCATCTGCGAAAACGATGGTCGCTGAACTGGTCTGCCCAGGGATTGTGTCAGATCTATCGCTGTCTCTCTGCTGCTCCTAGATGGTGGAGAGGTAAGGTCGATGGCGGTGTCCCTACTGTTCCCTTGCAGTCCGGTGCCGCCGCTGCTGCTGCTCAACGTGCTATTCATCGTGACATCTGACGGCCTGCCGTTGTATGTAGGAGGATAAGGATAGCTCCTCCTCTCCGGTTCAGTGCCGGTATGCCGTCTCTTGCGCTCTGCGGAGTTCTGCCGATCTTGAGCCTGGAGGTGAGGACGAGGGTCAGCAGCCGGCACTGTGCCTCCAGCTGTTCTGAGAAAGTCGAGCCATGTCAGGTCGTCCTGCTCATTTAGGCGTCCAGAGAATGCTGAAGGAGCAGTGCGGCGCGGATCGCCGCTCATTGCGATGTGCGATATGGATGGTGCGTTTCGTGATGGTGTGAGCTACTAAGTCGCGTGCTCATTGCTACCTTTATGGTGCGGGCGGTAGCGAGGGGAAGAGCTATCGGCGTGAGCCGGAAGTCTGCTGATTTATGCAGTGTAACCAACTGCCAGCAGTTGTGTTCATATGGTCGATAGATACGGTGCAAAAGGGGTCGACCAGGCAGGAAGTGGTATTGTTCAGCTCTCAGCCTGAGTCCAGACGTGTTGGTCATCAACGAGTCAGTGCATGAACAAGATGCACAATTGCGTTGTGTACCTAGTCGATACGGTGGCGCGGCGAACAGATCGTGAGAAACCCGCGCTTGTGGTTCGGGCGATGTCAGATTTCCTGCAGGGGTGCAATGACTTCACGGCTGGCGTCCAGCACAGCAAAATACGTATGATCAAACAGATCTTTGACCAAGACGCTGGAAAGATGCTGTGATGATAGCAGACTTTGACGACATGAATGTCGAAGAACTAGTATGGTACCTTGCAGCAGCCAACATCAGCCACGAACGCATTTCGGCAGGGGTACGGTAGCCAGCGCAAGGATGAGTGTTATGGTCAAAGGAAAAGTCTTTGAAGACTTGTTGTTGCTTTAAGCGCTGGCTTGACCTTCTAGCGAGACATCTACTGATACTGAAGCTGAGGTCTTTGCCAATTAAAATGGCGTGCCGGATTTGTATCCGTGGGAAGCTACAATTGTGGCAATTCCCAAGTTGAGATTGCTCAGATGGCCAATGCATACGCTACCGCATACCGTCCATGCCTCCGCTTCCGATATCCTTGAGACCAGCGTCACTTCTCACCGCTCTGGAGCCTGGGCCACATCTATGAGCACGAGCGACGGAGCAAGGGTCTCGCCACTCTTGTGTGACAGTGTCCTCAATGGCGGACAAACCTGAGCCCCTAGAAGCGCCAAGAAGGCGTCTCGAACGAGACAATTGACGCATATACGAGCTTCCTCAAATCTGCGAGGCGCTCTGGTACAGCTTGGTCCCGAATTCCACTACAGCTGGAACATGGACTGTTCTTAGCAGGCCTCCGCTTCTCATCCCTGCATTGCACAGCTCGTATTGGTAAGCAAGAAGTTAACACTAGGTCAGCAATAGGGACTTGACGATTGTTCCATGAGTGGCCTCTGAACACCATTGCCGGAGCATATCGATCGCAACGAGAGTGACCAAAGATCTACCAGACTCATATTTTGCTTGAGCTTGCGAGGAAGAATATTGCTGCTATCGGTGCTTTGTGGCCGACTGTTGGCTCACGCTCGACGCAAAGATGAGCATCTCGTGCATCGTAAGGCTGCTCACGATCTCTTGTGGGCTCCTAGGATCGACCAGATCGTGGACGCTCACGCGATCCTGCGGGTCTTCAAGGCTGGCTAGCCTCGCGATCTATGCGATCGTCGTATCTTGCCTGTCAAGTTTCTACTCATGCGAAAGAGTACAGTACTCGCGACGATGTTGTAGTAATCGTCATATCTGGCACTACAATGGCCTGATGTGTTTTCGCAGTGGACCTGATTTGCGCCGTCAACAGAGACGGCAAGATTGGGCCAGCCAGCTGACACCTCCGTCCCAGGCTGTGTATCGTGACTGGTTTCCAACCTGGCTGCTAGCAGACGACTTCAGATGGCGCGTTGACGAAATGGAAGTTGTTTCCTTCATTAGGTCGGTGCAACAGGACCCCGCATTGATCCAGGTGATACATCACAAACGCATGCCAAGCTTTAACTGAAACAGGACACGGCACGGCAATTACGACATCAGGCCGGCATTAACACGTAGGCAATGGCTGCCCTACCATAGGCACTTCCTCGGGCTCACCCCGACTTCATCTCACGTGGTACGCAGGTCATTGCCTCACGATGTCGATGACCCTCGACATGCGCTCGGCTATCCGCTGACCGACTTCACGACTCTCTGTGTTGCTGACACTAGAACTAGCCGTTCGACGACCCGTGACCAAGGCTGACTTTCCCGTCCCGCTCCTTGCTGACTCCATGTGCAGCCAATGGACGCGACAACCATCGGCCGCAGGACTCGTGTAGACTGTGACCAGCCGTCAACAACAACAAACGACAATAACAATAACAATAACAACAATGAGTGCGTGAAGGCGGATCACATGGCATTCATCCACACGACCTCGAATTCGGAACCTTCGTATTGTTCACGTCCACCCATTCAGCAGCTGCCACGAGGCAGCACCTTCTTCATACACAGCGAAGTCGCAATGCCCACACTCGGCAACAGCCTTTTCGCCGCTAAGCTCCACGTAGCTTTGCTCGCTCGTGGAGAATGCCATGGGGCGCCGTCTCTGCGTGGTTCGCCCTCACTGTCTCCAACCTCCAATCATCCATTCTAACGTCCCTAGTCCCGCTGAATGCCTCCTTGCAAGAGCCTGATCATCTCCTCGAGAGCGCGCGCGCCATAGTGGCCTGAGACAACGTGCGTGGGGGGGGGGGGGGCGCGGAGTATCATCCATCATTCGTCTCATCGGCGCGCGATCAAATGAGAGAGAGCCACTAGCGTGGAAGCGACGTGGCACGAACGACAAAGTCGCGAAACTGATGGGTCAAGCTGATAGTAGTGCCCTTCGTCTTCACCCTAGTACCTTGCTACGGTATGCGGTATGCGGTATGCTTATGCTAAGAGTACCTATGCTGTGTGCAGGTTATGAAGACTGACTCCACCCGTGAAGCTCGTACCTAGGGTCACCCTGCCATGTGCCGTCTTTGTGTGCCGTTCTTCCCAGAGCCCACCAACCAACAAGAGGTTCATCAGCATCTGCGCGCTCCTTCCGCGTCGTAGCTCCGCTTGTGGAGCTGTCACATTATCAGCAGACATTTGACATACAGTAGCTCTCTTTCTCTCTCTCTCTCTATCTCCATACCCAAGCGGAGTTCAGAAAGGCCGTCAGCATCATGTAGCGCCCAACCTCGGGACGACGGTTACCGAAAATGTTTGCATTACTGCCGGCAGATCATGGCAGCAATGCAGAAAATTGTACTGTGCGCATCCAAGCAAAGAGCACGCAACGCGCCCTCTCGTAACACACCTCAGGACGGCTCCTGTCCAAACCCACGCCGTGGGCAAAAAAAAACCCCTGCCAAGAGATTTGAAACCCGCCGCCAAATGCCAGCAAATCCGCCTTCGCAGGCTGCCTCTCTTACTCCTGTCGCCCAAAGAAAAAAATTGGAGCAAAATAACTCCCTAGCTCCACCATCCATCCATCCATCCAATCATCCATTCCTTTCCTTTCCTTTCCTTTCCTTTGCTTCGAATAAACCAACAAGGTACCTACGTACGCATGTAGTTGCAATGAGACCCCACGTTCAGCGGGAGAGACCAGCTGTTCGAGCGACGTTTCTCCAATGACGTTGACCGGGGGGAAACGACAGGTCTTTCATCACCAAAGCCAGAGACAAACCCACTGTCTGGCCGCGTTAGCCTCCCAGTCCGCGTCCGGGTTTCGGTGCTCTTCGCCTACGACTACTTCCGCCTCTGCTGCGATCGCGGCGGTCGGTCGAGACGGTGGTGGTGGATCCCTCGCGGTCCCGTGCCGGTGCTTCCAGAAGTGTGTTGTTGATGATGGTGGTGGTGGTGGTGGTGATGGCTGCTGTGGCTGTGACGGGGACCGCGAACCTGAGAAAAAGCCGGCTGCTGCTGCTGCTGCTGCCGGTCGGTACTCTGTTGCTGATCGAGGGGGTAATGGTCCGGCTGTTGATGTTGATGTTGTTGCTGATGTTGTTGCAAAGGGATGGCTGATGTGTTGATGGGGGTAAAGGCTGCTTGTGGTCTGGATCCTCGAGGCTCTTGCGGTGGTTGTTGTTGTTGTTGTTGTTGTTGGGGCGGGAGGTTCGCATTCGCCATCCACGCGGGCATGCTTCCAAGGTTACAAGAGGTAGTCACAGGAGCTGTCGCGGATGACATGAAGGGAGGGGACATGACGGGAAAGGGAGCGGCGGTGACCTGACTGACCGGGACGATCGGAGAAGGTATGTTTGGCGTCGTGGAGTTCGATGAGTTCGACGGGTGTGTGCTGCCAGCCATGTTCCATCCCAATGGTTGGAAAGACGGCGGCATGTAGGATTGCAAGCCAGGATCTTCCAGGAGGAACATGCCTGTATTGCCCATAACGGCGTCGTTCGAGAAGTCGCTCATCGAAGCGGTGTCGATCTGTAGAGTAGGCTGGAAGCCGGAAGGTCTGCGGGACATGGCAACTTGTTCTCTTTGTGCTCTTCGCTGTTCGAGCATCATAAGACCGCCAGAAATGCGATGGACTGCTAGGTCTGCCAGTTTGTGTACCCCATTCTTTGCTAGCTCATTGAAGACTGCGAAAGCCTGATTGACTAGCCACTCATGGTGGCTGTTACCTGTCTCCCAGGCGTCCAATATGAGTATCATACAAGCATTGAATGCTTGCTGACCCATCGTCCAGCAGATAAGCACCGCAGGTTGACGGAACCAGAAGAACATAAACGCTTGCAAGAGATGGCACGATGAGTTGACCACAAGTGCTCGGCCGCGCACTGGCGCTGGATGTAGAGGATGTTCGCTATACGCTGAAGCGGCCATAGCATACGGCGGCCGCGGTGGAGGCAACATGCTGCTGGGGGGCGAGTGGTCGCCGTGATCTCTTTGTGTTCGCTCAATTCGCTGTCGGTTGAGTAATATGAGGAAGGACTGGACCTTTGCGAATATCACTGTCGATGTAAGCTAAAGGCCACACATATTTTCACAGCAACACTTACTGGCTGACATGACATCCAGCGGCCAATCTGGCAAGGGTGTGTCAGGATGTGTCCAGCTCTCGTTGAACTGCAGTGCCTCCGGCATAGTGTCCCACAGGCCCAACAACTTGTCGGTGAACTCATCGATCCTGCTAACATTCATCATGCCGTCGCTAGCGAGGATCTGTCGCGCGAGAATCGTGAAGTGGTCAACGAACTCGCCAAGTCGAAGAATGGTCGGGTTCGTCGTAAGAAGCTCAGGAGGTGGACAGTCACCGAAACCTGATATACCCAGTGGTCGTCCAAGTGTGACGGAATACTGTTGGTCCATGTGCAGCATCCACCACCACAAAGTCTTTCGAACAGTACTTTCTCGTAGCGGTGGAGCAGGATCGAGGAACTTGGGATCGCGGTGTAAGCCGATAGATTGTGCTAGTCGTATCGTTGTGCCGAACAGTGTGAAGGCGTCCAAGAACCGACCGCTGTTTGTCAAGTATGGTCCCATCATGATCAACGTTTGTATGCAAAGTAGAGTTGGCGCACTCATGAATGAACCCAAACGTAGCGCATGCATCGCTGCTGCAACTGCATAATGTCAGCTTTGACTACGAGGCACCGTTGCGTGCGCTACTCACTATACACGTCGCTCTTGTGGGTGTCCTGTTCGACGGCGCCAGGTAGCCAACGCTGATGCTTGTCCCACACGCTCATTTGCATGCCCGTGGCCAGAGTCGCAAATATGAGTGCCAGCATGTCCGGGTGTCGCTCTGCATTACCTTCAGCGTCCGAGAGGAAGCGCTCGACTTCTCTCCTGGTGACTTCATCTGGCGTGTGCGGAAAGTAGCAAGCCTGTGCTCGTTGTTGGAAGCGATCTAAGCCAGCATAGACATCATCGTGCGAAGCCAGCAGCTTTCGTGCTAGGTCGGAAGCTTGATTCGAAAAGTTCAATACGGGAAATGGATAAGATGATCCTTCTGGTAAGGCATACATGTCTCGACCTTTTGGCATGGTATGCGTCAGGGAGTGGCTGCCTATCTGAACATTTGCAAACTATCATTCACGTCAGTGCTGTTCTTGCTGTTGCCAAAGAAGAATTGGTCCCTACATCGGAGACTATGTTGGCAAGGCCAGGGGTGCCAAAGTATAGGTTGTCGGTCTTGTCGGTGGTCTTGAAGCGTCGCTGTCGAGATGCAGCGGCTCTCGACGCTGTTCGCGAGCCTTTACGATCAGAAGAGTCATCGTCGTCGTGGTCATCGTCGCCGGATTGTGTCAATCGGGCCTGCTGGAGTATCTCCTTGAGCTTCTGATTTTCTGCGCGCAGCTTGCGAATCTCATATGACTGCTGAATCGGACTGTAGTCGTTGCCCTCGCCTACGACGAACTCGCACTCCTTCGGGTGCCCACGAGCACAGCAAGCTGAACATGGTTTCGTTCGATCGCACTGAGCTTGAATCAGCTTTCATAGGGTCGGGAACGATCTCTGTACATTCTCACCTTGACCTTTCGCTCTCTACATTTTGTGCAGGATAGCAGCTGTCTGGACTGCGGCTTCTTCTGGCGATCCCCGGAACCTGTCCGTTGAAGTTGGCTTGATGAGCCTTGGGTCGACGGAGCCGGGCCGTAATCCGTCCAAGTGGATGATGCCATGTTACAAGAGCTTCTGTGTCCTCAAAGCATACTCCTGGTAGTCAAGTGGGTGTAGGTGGTGATCTAGATAAGCGATGGAGCACGACATGCTGTCTGAACCAGCCTGACGGATCCAGATGACCGGCGCCGAACATATAGCATAACGGAAGCCATGTACTGTGTTCACAGAACAGGCCCAGAAAGGTGCATGAGTATCGTGGGTCAAACGCAGGCCCACAAAGCAGAGATGAGGCGCGATGGGTGTCTGGGGGGGGAGGGCTCAGTTTCAGTGCTCGAGGGACGAGCATGGTGGTGTGGCGACAGTGCGCATACACAACCAAGCAAATCTGTATCATTGGGCGATGACAGCCTGCCTCCTGTCGCCGGTCCCTGGTCAGGCTCGCAGAGCGACTGCTTTATGCAGCCCAAACGCATAGCGAACGACAAGCGAGCGCGGAATGTGAGCCGGGGCGAGAAGTGGACCTTACTATATGATGGCTAAAGAAAGCCGCAGTAGTACAGCTAGTGCTGGGTCAATACGCCACACGTCGCAAGGGCTTTTGTCCACGTCCTTTTAGCAAGTGGAAAGAGATGACCAAAGCCGTCGTCAAACACCCACGATATGTGGGAGTGCTTCTCCAGGGTTGGGTTGGGCTGACGTTTAGATTGATCGGTTTCTAGCCCTGCTGTTGCAACGCCGTCGCTCGCACGCCTCGCTGCAGCATCCTGGGTGCGATCTCCCAGCTGACTGGAACACACATTGCTTGACAATACGTCAAGAGAGCTTCGGCCCCCAGAAAATCATAGTATTCGCAACTAGCGGGCCAGAGCTCTGGGTTTTATCAAGCACTGCAGCTGTTTGATTGCACGTGCACGTGCACGTTCCAGCTGAAGGGCTCCTGCGATGAGGGCTCCCACGTCGTTGGCCACTGGTGGGGTTCGTTCATTTCGCTGTCGCTATAACTGTTGCTTTGCTGCCCGAAATCTTCCTCAATCCTGGCAGGACGTAGCTAGCTGTATTGGCATCGGTAGCACGCCGGATCCTCAGCGCACGAGATCCATAAATTGGCACAAAGTGACAAATCGCAGCCCAGCCATGTGAGCGGCATGTGTACTTGATGCGAGCTCCCGCCGATGCGCGGTAGGCAATGGGAATGACGCACAGCTAGCTAGGCGGCGTGGGCGAGGTGGTGGCTGCATGCCGTTCTGAGGGTTGGCATGGACATAGATCAACTCTGGGTGTTCGCATAGCTCCTGCTGGGGACAGCCTTGACGAAATGGGCCTGCAGACATCGACTGGGTTAGACGCTTGAAGTGAATGGTACTACATCCGAATAGGAATATGTACATTTCCTTGAGGTGCAGATGCATGAAGTGCAGGGATCGACGCGATGCGTTGTTACACAGCACCACAACTGGGCCTGAGCGTGTGCACCCTTGTCCAGCGCGAGCCAGCATTTCACGCCTCATTCGCGCCTCGTTTATCGGCGTGATAGGCGTGATACAGAAGATCCCTTCCCAAGCAGACGTCTGGAGGCGTGCATACAGATGTAGCTCCAATGGCATGAAGACAACTGCTACCGGTCATCTGGGTCTCGGCATTTCCCTCGAAATAGCATCGCTGCGATGCTGTCGTTGTGTCTGGCTTGATCTCCACCAAGATGCTGGGATTCTCAGATCGAACTGTAACCATTCCGCCGGGTCATGAGTACAGTACGCGATCACATCACCGCGCGCCATGTGGAGGTGAGCTATTATTTCGCCTCTCATCCCAGCCGCACCTCATCAGCTCAATCGAGGTCTTCGTTCAGTCGACACCGGCCATTGAGATGTGTGAGAGAGAAAAAGGGAGA
>AWYE02000176.1:0-39174 GCA_000504385.2 Exutisphaerella laricina CBS 326.52 | reverse complement strand
GGGGGGGCAAAAGCTCGTGTCGATTACCGAGGCACCGTTGACGTTGGCGCTATGAGAAGAGGGCCGGAAGCCTCTGCAACTGGACCACGGCGACGGCGTCACGATGTGGCGGAAGCCAGCGAAGCTGAAGAGACAGCTTGGAGATTAATGAAGTCATGTGAAAGAAATTTAGTACTGACTTCTCTGCAAGTAGTCCCAAGGCAAAAGGTCTGTAGTGCTCTTTTTACGCACTTTTTTTCTCGTACATGGTAAACAGCAAAAGCAAAGTGCGCTCCAGCCTCGTGTCAGAGTCGTCGCGATGCAGTGCTGGTCATTATTTGCCTGAATCTCGGATGTTATTAGCAAGGACCAACAAGACGCGCTCGGAGATGAGCATGATCATGATTCCTGCAGCCAGATCGGCATAGGGATCGATAGAACCATTACACACCTCAGCCTTGCTTGTGTTTTGGCTTCAAGGCTGGGCAGCAAGTTATTTGTGCACACAGAATGGCGAAGAAGTTTCCGGGGAGACTGCGTGGAAAAGGCGTGGATCCCTGGTCGTGATCGTTTGTGATATAGGTTGTTGCTAGAACTACTCTATGCAGGACATGCACGTGCTCTGATAAAATGCTGTTGTCAGAGTCCACCCGAGAGACATTTGAAGGAGCATGACGACAGGACATGTTACATGAATGCTGTTTCCAAGCAGTCGAGCTTCATCATCAGGTGGCAGTGTGGCACATGCTGGTGGTCTGCGGTGTCTAGGGGTTTACAGTACAGTAGTGCAATACGTAGCAGGTAGTAGGCGCATATACAATAGATGCAGGTCCCGGAGACGGACCAACGGTGACCGACTCAGGCACACACGCTTCTGCTGGTTCCTGCATCGTCGTCCCCCGCCCCGCCCCTCAACTGGACGATGTTTTTCTCCTCCGTATAATCATACCACGATAACAATAACGTAAACAATCATCGATGGACGATCGGTCTGCAGGCAAAGAAGAATGCCGAAATGATGGCGACCTCAGAGCAAGGGCAGAGACAATGCTTGACCAGGCAATCGCTGGCGCGCAACCTCCAAACGCGCCCGTTGGCCCGACATGAGTCGTTCTGCTGCAGCGGCCGTCTTGAGTTTTTGCCGCGGGATCGATCTGTGATCCGTAGAGTACTGTGTGTGACAGTGTAGTGCATCTGACTGCCCCAACGTTGCTCGCTTCCGAAACTCTGCTGGGCTGCTGGTCCTCCTCTGTCTTGTCGACGTTATGATAATATTGCGCAAGGCCATGGAGCCGCGGCCCAATGGGGCTTGTCGCCGCTGTCTCAAGTCCACCAAGCACATGGCCGACGCTTCTCTGTTTTAGCAGGGAGGCGGCGCAGACCACGGCCGCAAATGGCAGAAAGGGGATCCCCGTTGCCTCCTGGCACGAGAAAGGTCCTCGACACGTCGTTTCGAGTCTAACGTACGGCTTGCGGACGATCGCGCCTGTCATGCATGCGCCCATAATGCTAATGATAATCTGCTTCAAGTAGCTGCAGCCCCCCTCTGTCTCTGCTTTGGATCCGACGACACGGGTAGTTCTACCGCGGGAACGAAACGACCACGACCACGACGGCCACGACGACGAACCACGACCACGACGGCCACGACGACCACGACGATATGCGGCTCGCTTGACCGCTGTTCCCCCACGCAGCACCCGGCATGGAGCGAGGAGTCTCACCGACGCCCAGCTGCACATCCCAGGACTTCACTAGCCGGGCACCGCGACGGTCTGCAGCATATCGACTCTTCCCGACTGTTGCCTCAACGCCTCCAGGTACGCCCGTGACGCTCCAGCGAACCACCTTGTCAAAGGTCGCCGCTTCCTCCGGACGCCGATCGTCATCGTCGGAGAACGGGACCAAAGAAATATTTCCGGCGAAAGCATGTGCGAGAAAGCCCAGTCTGCCCGAGTTGCAACCTTTGAGAACAGTCAGAGAGCTCGATCAGGATGCAGCCGATGCAAGAGCACATCGTCGGCCACATACTGCGATAGGCCACGCGCAGAATCATCACGTCGACGATGGAGGAAACAAGGAGTATCGCAACGATGCGATTGAGCTACAGAGAGATGCGGCCTACGTGACCGGCCCCACCACTCTCTCCCCAGTCTCTGAGCTGCATTCCAGTCGTGTCAGAACGAGAGAGAGACCCAATCTTCATATTGCCATCACCAGGAATTGCCAAGACGACGAAGAACGTCCGCCGCCGCCACCACCCCAAAAGTCACCACGATACTATGCGGCAGACCAACAGTATGGTGCATCAAGCTCGCCGCCTAGGCTTTCTAGCTCTATTTCTTCACAAGGAACGCCTAGGACACTAGCACAGGTCGCCCAGCAGCAGTCATACACGCCTGTCAGTGATGAAGTAAGAGAAGATGTTAGGCCCATCGCTCCTCGCGGCCAAGAGTATGGCGGCAAAGCTGTACCACCACTTACGCATATGCCATCGAAGAGCGATCTTTCCACGAGGCCACAGACGAGCGACGAGCAACGAAATGCCTCGCCCCGGCACGAGAGCTCGATAGCGTCGGCGGATCATTTGTCCATCACGCAGTCAGAAACTGGAAGAATGGAAGCTGCTCAAAGATCGCCGGCACGTGTCACATTGCGCAGCCGATTGTTTCCAGCTTCCAGGAGTAAATCGAGACAGATCGCGGATACACAACCCAACACACCAGAGCTCACGTCCCAGCTCAGACAACGAGCAATAACGCCAGACCCAATCGTGGGACAATCCCTAGCTGAAAGCAGCCTCTCAATCGATAGGACCATCACCAGTGATATCAGGCCAAGCTCGTCTCGCAGTCAACGCGAAAAAGGCAGCAAATCTGTGGGGACTATCGCCCAAACACCCTCTGAACCTTCATCTGCCGGGCCGTTGTCATCAAGTGCTGCTGCTGCGCTCGCCGCCGCAAGAGCCAATGTCGCCGCACTGCGTACAACAGAATACTCGTTGGGCAGCCCAGAACATCTCAAGCTTGTAGAGTCCGACTCTGGCTGGTTCGGAGCCTCTTCGCCCGGTGTGCTGTCATCCAGACGCCCATCGTTGCCGGGCCCTGTAGACCCTGTCGATTTACTCCGAGGTTTGAGTAACGAGAGTGAAGGATTGCACTTCAGATATGCAACATTGCGGGCCGAGCGACAGAAGATTTCGAGTGGCATCATCGAGCGCCTACGAGCTCAAGGTGGTCAACCAGATGACATGAACGCGATATTGGACGAACAACTATCGCTCGCGGCTGTTAGCTCATCGATGGATATCTGCGCTGCCAAACTGAAATCTCTCGAATGTCGGAGGGAAGATGCCATCGCGAGTTTGGTCGCGAGAACGAGTCAATCGTACCTGTCTCCTACCGACAACATCGCAGCTATGATAGCATCGACGGCGATGAGCCGCAAAACATCGCTAGCAACCGAATCGAGTCGTTATGCGCCGACTGGACTCTCGACACCGGATTTCGGCGACAGCTCTAGCATGCACCGCCTAACGCGACGGAGCACGAGGACGCTGTCCTACGGCAGTGAGACTGGTAGCATCGAAAACAGACATGCTTCGCTGACTCGCAAGACCTCATCGGGCGCAGACAGCGTCTATTACACCGATAGTGTCGAGAGGCAAGGCCCAGAGACAATTCTCGAAGTGGTTGAGAGCCCTGACCCGAAGCGACTCACACACGAATCGGTCGCCGTGAACAACCCTGACACGTGGAAAAGCTCTCACCCAATGATGCTGGTGGACCCGAACCTTGAGCATATGCGCCCGGGCAAGGCATTAGATGCAGTCCCTGGCATTAGCGTCCACCACCGACAAGATTCTACAGACGAGCTTCTGGAAAGTCCGATGAAACGCATTCGTGATAAGCACCGTACCAAATCCTCCAAAGCCGCGCAGATCCTAGGACTTGGCGTTGATTCTCCTGTAATCAAGCAATCGGAAAATGCAACACATCCACTTCTACCAAAAAAGCCTGCGAGCACAGACGTCGATGTCAATAATGTCTCCTTGTTGACAGCACACTCTGCGATCGCAGATAATCCGACCTCCTTCCCTGGAGACAAGCCAGCATCTCCACCGATAGACTTGGCACCGATAGACTTGGATCTGCAGCTACAATCCTTCCCGACACCGAACAGAATGTCGGCTACTCTGACGACACCAAGCAAAAGAGACACTGGCGGATCCATGCTGACAAATGGCTCCTCGGCAGAATCATCTAATGGCGAACCAGAGCTCCTTCCCCCACAACACTTCAGCTGCGACGCGTCGCCCAGACCGCCACGCAAGCATGGTAACTCGAACAGAGTCATGAAGAACCGCGACCCACCTGCACACACGATCCAAGTCTTGATAGGGAACGAGGAGATTTTGGACTACTACAATCGGTCACGAGATCTGCCTGTACCACCACTACCGATGAAATGATTTCCTTCACGATCTATACCCGCCGATTTGGCAATCTCATTACGTTTCGATTTGGATCGGGGGGGGCGCGGGAACGAACCTATGTACTTTATTCAGCTTTACGACATGACGGATAGATATTTGTATGATGAAAAAAAGTGAGACGTCATCGGCACCATCACCGCACACAGAAATACAGACCAAGTGTCACATAAGAAGATGCCGTGGTGTTTTTTGTTTCTGGAAGGAAGGAAGGAAGGAAGGAAGGAAGGAAGGAAGTGCAGACTGGACTTGCCTGTTGAATGTTGGGTTCCTCCTCCACTTTCCCCGCAAATTCCCGAGATTCTTGCGTTTGTTGTTGTTGTTGTTGACAGCAACCAGAATTCGATACATACTTTATTCTTCAACATGCCGGCGACGACGCGGATCCCTTCCAACAGCAATTCGCCCGTACCAATAGCAGCGCCATCATCAGCACGACCGGACATTGCATTTCCCGAAAATGGTCATCTCCTCATCACCACGCCGAGACATATCTTTGCATGGGATTCCTCCGGCTTCCACACCGTCTTCCAAAGCAAGCGAGGGGGCATTGTAGCTGCACGAGAGGCCAAAGACGGATCCGGCGTGCTGGCCGTTGCGAGCAGCAATGTCGTGGTCATGCATGATCCAGAGCGAGGGAAAGAGGAAAGCTGGGGCCTCAATGCGCCAAGAGGGGAAGAAGTCCGACACCTCGAGTACTCGCCGGACGCAAGGTCGCTGTTCCTGTCGACGACTTCAGACGGTGCAATTCAGCATTACAGTACCGCCAGACAGACACTTCTCGATCCGGCACAGCGACACGAAGCTGCACCGGTGGCGCTTGCCATCTCGCCGACCGGTCATCTCATTCTCTCGGCGTCGCAGCATCCCCCTGTCGTGCTCCTCAAGAATCTGCAGCACAATCCCCCGCCCCCCAAAAAAAGAAAGGATACTGTCGCTTTTCTCCAATACCGTCAATTCCTCTCTGCATCAGTCGCGTGCCCAGCAGGTCCGCTAGCACTGTAATCCATAGTCACAAATGCCCTGTCAACCTCATCCAAACCCTCACAGCAATATTGCAGCGTTTCCGCAATATCGTGACTCCGATACAACTTCGTATCCGCCGGTAGCAGGACATCATACTCGACCCAAATCCCATCACCCGCGTGATACGCCACAACGCTCTTGAACCCATCCACGACCGAGCTGAATCGATACGCGAGATACATCAACTTCTTCTGCAACGTCTCGTTGGCCGCTTGCCCTGAAAGACGAGTAACGTTCTCGAAGCACGTCTCGCCCCAGTCGTAGATGATGAACAAAGACAACAACCCCGCGCCAACGGGATCGAGCCACCATACATCGGCGTAGTATCCTATCACCGGGAACAAGAGTGATAACGTGTTGAAGATGACGTCAGTTTTGCAATCCTGCGCCAGAGCCTGCACCTGCGTAGTCTTGATAGGAATACACCCAAACCAGATAATCCCCTTGATGCCAATCGTCGCCGCAAGAGCCGCGATGGCAATGGCAGGGAGTTGCTCGGCTTTCCCTTCGAGGGGCATGATCTCCTGGACTGATTCTTGCAGAATCTGCGCAAAGGATATGACCATTATGATGCTGAAGACGAGGATGCCAAGGGGTTCGAGACGTTTGCGGCCGACAGGGAACTTCTTCTTAAGGGTTGCGAGGCGCCAGGAGACGAGTTTATTGGTGGTCCAGACGATCAAGGTGCAGAGGAGGTCGAGGGCGGAGTCGGTCAGGGAGGCGATGAGGGAGAGGGAGCCGGAGCTGAAGGCCGCGACGATTTTGCCGATAAGGAGAATTATGTTGGCGATGACGTTGACGTTGATCGCTAGCTTTGCTCGCTTCTCTGCCTTTGAGCGTTTCTCTTTCTCATCTTCGGGAAGAAGTTCGTGGATGTTGCCTTGGACCGCTTGGAGACCTCCGCCGCGTTCTTGGTCGCCATCGTTGTCGGGGTCGGGGTTCATCGATTCCAGTACGTCGTCTGCTACAGCCATGACTATGGCATCGACTTCCAGCCAATCGTTCAGGCGGTTGTTCTGCTCCTCGTAGAATTTCCTAACCTTCTTGTTCTTGATAGCCTTGAGCTCCTCGTCGCTCTTTCGGAACCTCTCGAGCTCATTGCGGTCCACGCTATCCAACAGCGTTCTCTTGAGCTCGTTTCTTCGTTGATCCTCTAATGCTGTCTTCGCCGCGTCTTTGAATCGCCATACATCCGGTTTCGGCTTGGTTGCATTAGGTCTCGGTCGTGCATCGTACTTGCTCGCATTCCCATTGCCATATCCATTTGCTAGTCCACTCTCAAGGTCACCACCGTTCTCGGCATTCCTGCTCTTCGGTCTTCCACTGCCTCCGGTATGCGTTCTTCGAGGTTGTTCGCGTTCGAAAGTGTTGATAGCACGTTTGCCAACCATCTTCACCCGAGCTCAAGCGCAAGACAAGCAACGATGCTGGTCTTTTTGCAAGCCAACAATGAAGGCAAGCAATGCGTTCAGCCACAAAGGACACAAGGGAAGATGCTTTGAGCACGTCGTTCCCTGCTCACGAACAAGAGGCCAGTCTCATCTTGGCAGCGATGACGATGTCAAGCCACGAAGCTTGGTCGAAGCACCGTCCCGTCTTCCACGTGTTTCGCGTCGGTAGAATAGCCGGGGGTCCGCTTTATTGTATGTACATCGTCTTCGCATCGTTCTGCTTGAAAGTTGACGTTGGAGGTGGGACGTCGATACTCCTCCCACACCACCACCACCAGTCAGCTTGGACGTCATACCATAGACATCACACATCTGCGTTCCTGATACGTTAACAGGCGCCTACGTACCTAGCGAGAAGGCTTAAAAGCTTCGCTAGCGCACAGATCATGCATGACGATTTAACCTGTCAACACAGAAACGCCCCTGTACCAGACATGAATGATTCACCCTCCGGGAGGCCAGACAGACGATAGAGAAGAAAAAGTAAAGCATGGGTGGTTGAAACTCGAAGGAAGTTTTCATTCAGCCCATATCGGACCGCACCGATCGATCACTCAGTCGCTTGTTGGGTTTCCCTCTTACTACTCCATAACTCCATGCTATACCGTGCCTCAAAAACGACAGTCCACTGTCGCAGCACTTGTCGTGTTAAATCATTACAAGCATTGCTTCCATTAAGCTTTGCCCAATCGTTTTTTTTTCTACGACTTGAAAATCTTCTCCATAGCATCCAGGAAGATGTCTGCATGCTTCTTCTGGAAGATCAACATCGGCCTTAGTCTCACGGCCTGTGCACCAGATCCACCAATGTTGATACCATGGCCCTTGGCCAACTTGAGCACCTCGTCTCGTCGGGGCGAGTCCCAAGCAATGAATGTGCCTTGGCCTTTACCACGAAGGTTCTGAACCTCGCCCGGATACTGCTGCGCTAACTGCTCGAGACCATTGTAAAGGTACTCGCCAGTCTCCGCTGTGTTCTGTACCAAGTTGAGACGCTCGACTTCGTTTATGATGGCGCGGAAGAGGAGTGCGCGAGCTGGGTCACCCATCCAGGTGTTGAATTGACGGTATGGCTTGTTGGGTCGAAGCTCTGGGTTACCGAAGTAGTAGCCTGCGGTTTGTGCCTTCTTGGAGAACGTGACCATGTCGGGTGGGCTCGTCAGGTTCCAGTGCTCGTGAGCCCAGAACTTGCCGGTGGCGCCAACACCAGTCTGCACTTCATCCACGATGAGCAGGACATTGTGCTTTTTAGTCACATCGCGGAGACCCTGGAAGAAGGCTGGGCTAGCGTGGTTGTCACCACCCTCGGACTGGATTGGCTCAACGATGACAGCCGCTGGCTTGTTGTGGTAGTTGAGCAGCAGGTCCTCGACCTCTGCAAGGCAGCGTGCCTCCTCCTTCTTGTTCTCCTCGACGTGTTGCTCAAGTGGGTACTTGAGAGCTGGGAAGGAAGCTTGTGGCCAGTCGAAGGCCGGAATGTCGAGCTTGTGAATTGGCTTGGAGCGGGTGGTAGAGAGAGATCCAAAAAGACGGCCGTGGAAGGCAGTCTTGAAGGACAGAATGGACATATCATTCGGCGAGCCGGGTGACTGGTTGTTCATCGAAGAGTTGATCTCCTCCTCGGTGAATTCGACGTTCGGTCCACCACGCTCCTGGCCCCGCCTCCACATGAATGCAGCCTTGTATGCGAGCTCGTTGGCATCAGAACCAGCCTGTGCAGTGAACACCTGGTCGCAACCTGGCGGCGCTACCTTCAAGATACCAGTCTCGAGAATGTGTGCCCAGTCGTGCTGTGGGAAGTTGCCTAGTGCAGGCCTGTTGATGATCGCGGAAGCCATGTCTGGACTTGTGGCAGCGAGGAGCAAGCTTGGGTTGCTGTATCCTACTGGGATGGAAGCAATCTGTGCATAGACATCGAGCAGAACGTTGCCGTCCAAGTCTGCAATATAATTGCCAAAGCTGTTCTGGTAGTTCGCCATCATGTTCAGCGACCTTGTGTCGAACACCTTGTCGAGCTGTGCTATCGCCTCTTTTGACTTTGGTCCTGGGATAGCTGTCCGGACGACAGGGCCGGTAGGTTCGTCTGGGAAGTATGGCTGCTCGACAGCATCGCTGACGCTCTGCTTGATGGCTGCTGCAGCGCTCGCGTTTCGGGGCGGGCTCTGAGTTGCCATTGATCGCCTGAACTGCAAGGCTGTCGTTTGGGGGCGCATCGACGTTCGTAGCATTGGCTGCAATCGCGCAGCGGACTTCATGAGGGAAGCCATGGTGCAAGAGCAAGAAGTGGAGAGTGAAGACAAGGACGGTGAGAAACGTGAGAGGAGTGAGAAGTTTTCCTTATGAACCGTTCGCGGCATGCACGGCATGTTCTGCTAGCGGGGCTACACGCCTTTTGTGTTCAAGGTGGAGGGGAGCCTACACAAGAACCCTGTCATACTGTCGTGCCTGTGGCGGTCATCGGCAGCGCATGCTTAATGCAGTTAAAACATTCTCCGGCTTGGACTATGATTGGATCTCGCTCACTGCACTGGCACTATACTGTGCCAAGCCGCAACGTCGTCATTGTGATTTGCCCGAAGTGGTCGCGACTCGATAGGCGGAAGTGGAATGCAAAACTGGACAAACTGCAAGGTGAGGACAGCCAAAGACGGTATTGTGAGCATGCAACAAGTTTTCATATTTATTTTCAGCCACTCAGTCCCTCAGCCTTCGACATTAAGCTAGACACATTATTCTTCGTATTCTCCACCTCCAAATCCCAACATGAACGCCTTCACCTCAATCCTAATGCATATTGTCGTACCACTATCATGATCATAGTTGTGTATGTGCAGTTGCTCTGTCAAAGGGCCATTACGGCTCATCTTCAGTACTGTCTCTGCGTCCTGTAACCAGTCAGGAACTCCTCGGTCACCATGCCGTTGTTATTGTTGCGGCGGCTCAACAACTCTTCGATGTCCATGGATTGAGTCTGCCTAAGGCTCGACATAGACGCCTTCTCGCGTGCCACGGGATGGCCGGCGCCTCTGTACCCAACAACGCCGCCATTCTTCAAGCTTGTTTTGGACTCCTGTTGTCGGAGTGACTGTAATGGTGTGGTTCCCTTCAGCGTGCTCTTTGACGGCTGCTGACGAAGTCCTGGCAACGTGCTGTTCTCCTTCATGCTAGCCTTCGACTCTTTCTTCTTGAGGTCGTGAGCGGAGGCAACAGCCTTGATCGGGCTATACATGGTGTTTGCGCTCGTGGGACTTAGAGTTCTGCCTGCAAAACAGGATCAGCCATCGTTTCCACTGTGTGCTCGGTCGTCCGGTGGCTCGCGTCTGAGCAGAGCTGCCCAGGCGCAATGATCTTCATTACAAACCTTTGACGTCCTCCCTCTTTCGATTCAACTTCACCAATCCGATCTTCCAGTAGTCAACATTAACGTCCTGATCAAGCTGGCGAAGGCGCTTGTCAATCATGGCTGACGTGAGAATGCCGTTGAGGAACGGGAAATCTTTCCGAAGTCGCTTCACAATCGCCTCGTGATGGAATCCACGTGCATCAAGTATGCAGATTGCGCGGTCCTGTTGGTGTTGCCACCCTTGAGGTAGAGGAGGTGTCTCACCAACACGATCCTGCAGCGGCACTGTCGCGTAAAGTGGGCATCTAGCTCCAAAGAATGCACGTTGGCCCGCCGTAGGGCTCTTGAATAGGCTCGAGGATGGACGACGCGTTGAGGTCTGTGCAGGGTTTGTCTCCTCGGGGGACTTGGGTAGCTTGCGCAGAGTGGCAGAGCTCCGCGTTGGTGTGATTTCCGTGTCGTAAATTGCAGCGGTGCTGGCGTTGCGCAGTGGCGTAGGTGTGTTGACGGCACTACGGATTCAAGTATGTAAGCCACACTGAAATGAAAGACGTCAGTACCAGTGCGTGCAAAATAGCACTCTCGAGGCTCGCAAGTCCGAGTGTCACTCTTTGTAGCAAACGCAGTTCCTTGGATCCTTTCGACGCTTACATTGTCGGCTTCTGGAACGTTGGCATCGGTGGAGTGCTATGGAGTTCAGGAAGGAAAGTGGTGTTGCCGGTGGCGCCAGTCGCTGTGGTTGTGGTGGAATGCGCCGACCTCTGCGTATTCGTGCGGTTCACCAGTGGGTAGTTGGACATGTTGGAATTATCGGTGGTATCTCTGCTTTTTTTGAAGCGACTGTGGAATCTAAGAGGGGCGCCCATCTTCGCTAACACCATTGACTGTTGAAACAAATCAGTATCCTTGATCGCGTGGTACACGATCGAGCAGCTGACACAAGGTTCACGGAAGGCGGCGCGGTTTTGGCAGAGTGGATTGAGATGGTGGTTGCGTGAGCGAGTGTTGCTGGCAGACAGTCAGCGAAAAAAAAAGGCATCGACGACTCGGCGCCTAACGCAGTACTTGCAGTAAACGGTTGGCACTAAGATTGTGTCTTCGGCGCATTCGACCTCTAGATATCCTTTGATATCAATCCCGTAA
Organism: Exutisphaerella laricina CBS 326.52; assembly: GCA_000504385.2. Lineage (NCBI taxonomy): Eukaryota > Fungi > Ascomycota > Dothideomycetes > Mycosphaerellales > Mycosphaerellaceae > Exutisphaerella > Exutisphaerella laricina. Next base: position 27,740 of record AWYE02000176.1, on the reverse strand, counting down.
TGCTTCCTAGCTTTGCGTGTTGTCATTGAAGGGGAGAATCTTGCCATGTCCGAAGTCATCGTGAAGACTTGCGTCTGAATGCAAGAAGGCAGGTGTCATCAGGCTGTTGCCTCGTGGTTGCTCGCAGCAAGTGCGAATCTCCGGAATATCTCACGCACTTTTTGCTGCAGTGCGTTCTTCTTCAGAAGACATCCTACGCATAAGGCCCCTGTTGCTGAAAGACTAAAGTGCTCGTGTTCCGGTTACAGCTAGTACAAGACAGCCTATATGTTACAGGGTACTGCTTTTATGCACACTCACCTAGCCGCCAGAACCGTATGGCGGCCAGAACAGATCTGTAGTCCATCTTCCATACTTGACTCCAAGCAGAACAGCAGTAGCAAGACACTTAGGACATTCACGACTTAGACAGGCCAATCTTGCTCAACAAGCTGCCGCTGCCCGAGTGGCTACCCTCCTCAAATATCTGGAGCATGTTCTTCCACACATCGCCTGGCTTCTGGCTCGCGTCAATCTTCTTCCAGATGCCAGTCTTACGGTAGTAGTCAGTCACAGGCGCGGTCTGCGAGTGATACGTGCTCAGACGCTTCTTGAGTGCAGCCTCGTTGTCGTCGGATCGCTGGATCAGCGGCTCGCCGGTCACATCGTCAGTCATGTCCTTCTTCGGTGGGTCGAAGATCTTGTGGTATGAACGACCTGATGCTGGGTGGACCAGCCGGCCAGTGATGCGAGCCACGAGTAGGCTGTCGTCGATCTGCAGCTCAACTGCGTGCTTGAGCGCTTGCTTCTTACCGTTGAGCATATCATCTAACTTCTCGGCTTGTGGCACTGTTCGTGGAAACCCGTCAAGGATGAAACTGCTTCTTTGTCAGCCGTTACTCCTCCCAATGCCGGTCCATTTGTTGTTGAAGCCCGCAACTCGTCCCGACTTCAGGCATTGGCTCTTGCCAGCGAATTTGACATACCCGTGCTTGCAGTCCTTGTTGTTCTCGAGCTCACTCTTGATCATGCCAATCACAATCTCATCAGAAACGAGCTTGCCTTCGTCCATGATCTTCTTAGCCTCCTTGCCAAGCTCCGTCTTCGCGGCGACTTGCGCACGCAGCATATCACCGGTCGCGAGATGGCAACAGCCATACTTCTCCTTGATCTTGGGGGCTTGGGTACCCTTGCCTATTGAGGTAAAAGAGGGAGGTCAGTACATGAAAGTTGGCATTGACGCTCAGATCAACACAGGTCGCATGGTGGTCGCGAACATACCAGCACCCGGGGGGCCGATCAAGATCATCCTCATGCCATCATTGCTGCCAGAGCTGCCGCTTGAGGATGAGTTGCCCTGTAACCGCGATTCCAGGTCCTCGATTCTCTTCTCCAGCTTATCGACGGTGGCCTTGAGCGTGTCCACCAGTTGGTCTGCCATGATCGCGACGTGACGTGCAATTCGGTGTCGGTGGAGGAGGAGGAGGAGGAGGAGGAGGATATGACACCTACGAAGCACGAGAAGGGAATGAAGTATACTAGACGGCTCTACAAAGGAAGCCGCAATAGCTCCAGCAGCAAAAACGAGAGCTCCAGCTTGCTTGAGGCGTTGCCTCGGGCAATTGCTTCCGATGCACGGATATTTCGGCGAAGCGGCTGAGCTCGGCGACTGGGTAGAACTCGAACTACTGTGACTTCAATGTTCCCTTCTGCTTCTTCTTCACGACGGGAGTGGAGGCCATCTCCGCGCAGCTGCCGGGAGTATACATGCAGTTGTCGATGATAGAGATGTTCTTAACGGCGTATGACGGTGCCGGTCCATGCTGCGAATACTGAAACGTGCTGCCAATAATCACGACAAACACGACCCCCGTGCGTTGTACTCTCGTGAAGAGCAGGGCAGTTCTCAGCATGCAGTCGCCGGAACTTGGCGTGCGTCAGACGAACGCAATCCTCCTGTACCTACAAGCCTAGGAGTGAACGGCGCCCTACGTCGAATTTTGTGCAACGTCAGCAGCTGTGTGTGCTTGGAACCACAACTGAGTATCCCAGTGGCCGGGCCTTCATCCAGGCGCTGAGGAGCGCCCATCCGCAAACGGACCACGCGGTTGGCATTCGTCGCGCGTACTCTCGGGGCACTTGCCTCAGGAGACCATCCGCCCCACACTGAGCGCTTCCTATGTTGGCTCGCTGATCGAACGTGCCTTCCACTTCTGGCCAACATTCCTGATAGCCACATGACACATCTCATCACGAACAAACGGCTGGCCATGGAAAACGCGTCCATTTCATGTATCGCAGATGTCTCACTCATATCACCGCCAATGCTCTAAAGCCTAGCCTTGCTACCACCAGCAGCGGCATCACGACCCTGCAAGTGAGGGTGTTGCGTCTTCATAGGCCTAGTAACAGCATAGAACGCAAAACCATCAGACTTGGTCGAGAACTATACCGACAACATCAGCCCACCATACCATCAACACGCAACTATCGCCAACATACCTGAACCTTGCTCCCAACATGAAAGAACGCAAAGTCCCCCGGAACAAGGTGATGCGTTATCCCTGTAGCCTCATCCAGGATATCGATCTGCCCGCTGAGGACATACTTGGTCTCCTCGAAAGTGTAGTGAGCATCTCTGGCAGGTCCAGCAGTGATCTTGTAGAAGCCAGAGGTGAAGTAGGAAGGCGAGTCCGAAGTCTTGGTTCTGATGGAATGGAAATCTGCGACTGTTGCGTTCTCGCCCTGTGGGAGGGGGATGTGTTCGTGGCCGGCGCCCTTGACGACAGTGAGGGGGACGATTTGGGACGACATCTGGTGGTGAGGTCAGTATGGCCGCAGTGACTGCCTAGGTGCGAACATGGGGATTGTACTGTTGTTTCCAGGACTATTGGCGGTAGGACTTGTTCGGTAGAAATGCGGAAAGGTCAGACTATGGTGAGATTCTTCATTAACTTGCAGGTAGACTTAGTTGTTCTTAAGCACTCGTAGTCGCCACGCTTGCGTTCCCGACTCTGCGCGGGGGGCATTTATCGGAACAGGGAAATGTATACTCAACGCGGTCCAAGCTCGGATCCACGAGCCGAATGAAGATTGCGTGCTCCACTGGGCGATGACACCCTTAACACATGGATGCGAAATCTGTCGCAAGCGCGGGACTCATACATTCTGATGGTCATTCGTGTCTGGCGACGACTTTTCGACTTTCGAAGCCCCCGGTCGGCTCGCCATCATCATCCACCATGATGGCCGCCATGTCGGGCCAAGTCTCCTGCAGTAGTCCGACAGATCGAGCTGCCTGATAGATGCATGCAAGTCCCTCCAGGACGACATTCTTATTCACGGTCTCGAGGGAACTTCATCAACGCGCAAGTACAACCATGGCTAAGCCAGTGACCAGCAAGGGCTAGAAATCCTGGTGGGAGGGGCTCTGAACTGCAGCGCGCTGGGCAGGAGAAGTTTCGTTGGATCTGAATTGATATGTCACTCCTGGGGGCCTGGCGCTTTGATGAGTTGGTCTTAACTGAGTCCGTAGTAGGATCCTGGACCATCTCGCCCCGAACACGACTGATCGACTCGAGCACTTCCTCCACTCTGCTGCTTCCAACGGTGCTACGCAGGATGTCATGGCCTACTACGGCTGGGCCCAATCCCACCGTATCCAGAATGTCCATGAATACGTATCTGCGTTTCGGCAACGAGAAACGTCGGCATTTCACCCGTTTGGCTAAAATATGTGAAGTCGAATGTCAAAATCATGAGGTGAGCTCATCTCACCACCTGATTAGTCCTGCCAGCAATATGCCGGTTTTGCAGGCTCCGATTTTACCAGCTTAGACGTGCATTTTGTGGTCCTTGTTAGCTTGGGTCATGGAGGAGTATGTAAAATCCATGTCCGCTGCGTGCACATCGATAGAGCTCCGAAAGGGGTTGGCGAAAATGGAGTGCATTGAGTCAAATGCTTACCGACATTATACTGCTCGCGGCGCGACCCAAGTGATGCTGTCGCCATCATGTATCAGTACGGTGCTGCGCGGTTGACTGTCGAAGTGATAGACGAGCCCAAACGTTACTGAGAAGTTGACTGTCGAACTGATAGTTGAGCCCAGACGTTGCTGAGCAGCATGGTTGGCGCACTTCCGCAAGTGTTTGTCTGATGCAGTTGTTGGTTGATCTCTCGACGACCTTGTGTGAACTGCATATGTATGATCTGCAACACCCGCAGCTACCCATAGCATCCCTGTTCACCCCGAGCTCCCACATTGATCCTTAAACAGATGCCAGCATTCCAGTTGTGTCGTGGCATCCCACGTACTCAAAGTACTGCTGCTCAGGCTTAACAACCATCACCTCGTGAAAAAGCCTCAGGGAGACATTCCCCTGCAGCTCGCCCGCATACTGCAGAAAACGTCCAAAGATGTCCAAGTGCGTCTTGTGCCTCTTGCTCCAGTCCTCCAGACTCGCAAGATCGTCAAAATAGGCCAGCCCGAAAGTCTTATCAGTCGCCTTCTGAACACTTTCATCTTTCTGCACAACATCCATGAACTGACACGAGATACATCCAACCTCTTCACCTTGATCTCGGAGGAAGTCCATTCCCTTGATCAGTACCGGGTGCATTGTATCGAGATACAACCTCCTCTCGTGCGGATTCGTGTTGCTCCAGTCCTGCCCGCTCCTGATCACTGCCAGATTCTTCCTCCCTTCGACACTAATCCTTTTCTGGCTCGTGTCGTTATTCTCCCTGGCACCGTGAATCGTAGCCTTCTGTCCTTCAAGACGATTTGTTTGACTAGCCGGCAACCTATCACGCATCGAACCCCAGTATACATGTTCCTGCAGCATACCGCTTACGCCAATACGCATGTTCGCGACACCCTCGGGCTCATTGTTGTCAGAAAAGACGGTTTCGAAGCGGTCGATTGAGGGCAGGAAGACTTCGAGAAAGTACCCGACCTCGCTATTGGGCTGTAGGCTTTGCCACCAGGACTCGAAGCCGCTGGAGCTGCGCCACTGATCAAAGTCTTCCTTTGTGGTCCAGTAAGGTATGACGACTTGGTTGTAGTAGCCACGACTGTCGCTCACCGAGGCTGCTTCCCAGTATCGGGGCTTCGACTCATCAACTGCCTGCTCGACAAATGACGCAAGCTTTTGGTAGGCGGCACTTTGGCTGTTACCGGATCCCCTGTGCTGAACACCAATGATGGCGGTAACCATTCCCTGTGCATCTTTCGGAAACCTGGCTGAGTATGCTGGAAAAGGAGGTTGGTAGTTCTTTGGCAGGTTTGATGGGATTGTTCTTTCCACACGGAGGTGCTCTGGAATTGCCGGCTCGAGGGTCTCGATTGAGCCCATGATGTTTTGCGTCTTGCTTCGGCTTAGAACTAACGCTCGTTTTGAAAGTCAGCTCAATGTCTTGACGAAATGCCGGAGATACAGATCAGCTTCAGGTGCTATTGTATTGATGCCGCACGGCAATACGTGCGGCCAAAGATCATGTTTATTAACGACCGACGTCTGGTTTGACCACGATACCAGGACCATAATGCAAAGCGGTACCGTTCCGACTCGATGATGTCCTTTAAGCTCCAGCGAACTCAATCACTTTGGCTAGGAGGTGCGGCGCTTTGAGCAGATGGAGCTCTGCAGAGGGGCTGCTCTCCTTGATGGCAGCCGCGGTAAAGGCTTCACACACTGAAGCTCTTATCAGGGTTCAATTATCTCGGAATCTGCAGGAGATCTAGCTGGCAATGGCTAGCTTTTAGATATGGCGAGCCACTGAGAATTGCTGAATTGTGATATAGACCTCCATCCAGACCAGAGCACTCCCGGTCCGATGCCTGCTGCACCCCACAATCGCGGAAACCCACCGCGTTGGCCAAGGACCCTCACTTCATCTGATACCCTGCCAGGGCGGATCGATGGAGTCTTGTACGACGACCGTTGACCTAAAAGCGAGCAGACTCTTGCATTCTTGCGACTGGTGTTGTTCTCCAGAGGTCAAACATTTCACAAGGAAAGCCGTTGTAGCAGCATCAAAGTGTTCAATAGTCTCAACCCGGCAGGAAGAAGTCCAGGATGGGATCCACTGCACCGCCAACTGTTCGTGTAGCGGTATGTGTGCAATCAGAAACACGATCTTGCATCGATCCGCTAACTATGGGCGCAGGTAACGCAACACGAGCCAGTGTGGCTGGACCTTGAAGCCACTGTCCAGAAGACGATCAAGATCATCAAAGAGGCCGCTGCCACGAAAGCCAAGATTGTCGCGTTCCCGGAGTGCTGGATTCCTGGGTATCCGGCATGGATATGGTCACGACCAGTCGACTTTGACCTAGGCACAAAGTACGTGCAACAGTCCCTGAAGGTCAATGGTCCAGAGATGAAGCGGATCCAGGCTGCTGCTGCTGAGAGTCAGATTGCGGTAGCATTAGGCTACTCTGAACGTGATGGCGAGTCAGTCTACATTGCGCAAGCTTTGATTGACGAAGCTGGAGAACTCAAGATGGTGCGCCGAAAGATGAAGCCAACTCACATGGAGCGCACTGTCTTCGGCGATGCTACAGGCGGGCACTGTCTTTCTAAGGTTGTCGACATCAAAGAAGTCGGCACGGTGGGCGCACTTTCTTGCTGGGAGCATATCCAACCTCTGCTGAAGTACTACACTTTTGCACAGGGAGAGCAGATCCATGTAGCGGCGTGGCCACCGCTCGAGCCTTTTATCGATGGATCGCCGGGATTCTACTCAATGTCTGTCGAAGGATGCAGAAACCAATCGCAGGCTTATGCCATCGAGTCGCAGAGTTTTGTGCTTCATGCTACCACTGTCTTGACGGAAGCTGGCATTGAGGCAATGAAGACAAAAGGTGCGCCGATCATGGGACATCCTAATGCCGGCAGTTCAGCAGTGTACGGGCCGGATGGCCGTGTTCTGACTAAAGACGGGACTCCGATTGAGCAGCTCATCGTGGTTGACCTGGATCTCTCCCTGGTTACAAAGACGAAGACCTTTGCCGATGCAAGCGGTCACTGTAAGTGATTTCTGAAGATCTGCTGGTCCAATACGCTGACATCTGCCAGATAGTCGACCAGACCTTATGTGGTTGGGCGTGGATGAGACGCAGAAACTCGTTGTTCGACCCCAGAATATCCGGTGAGCACATGGTGCTTTTTCGGGTAGATTCTCCGGTTGTTAGCTTGGGTGCATATGAGTATGATGAAGTGCGGGAGGTCTCATCGCTCCGAGCCGATGAGATTATCATCACTGCCTTGCCAATTCCATATCTGAAGCGTATTGTTGAGACAAGCTTGCAAAAATGGTGCGCCAGTCCGCTTTTCTTGCTGCCACCGCGGGCAGCTAAGTATGCCACGTTGTTGTCCAAAGTTGTGCAAAGTCCGTAGATGTTCGCCAGAACGCAGTGAGTAGACCTGTAGCTTGTTATGTTGATCCGCTGCAGCAACGAGGTCGTTGTTCAACGTCGTCAGATGCAGTCTCGTGGTGCCGGACTTGTGGTCCAGTTTGAGTAGCGGCCTGTCTTGCTGAAGCACTCGCAGATCATACAGACTCGTGTCGTAACTGCTGCTGACGAGAAGTTGTTGTACCCCGTGCTCTGCTTGGTGAAGGGCGTGGATGCCGGAAATCCTATTCTTGCGCTTGAGTCGGAGCGCTGAGCCCTGGGACCGGATGTCCCAGAGCTTCACGCCGTGTGTTGTGTCTTTGCCTTCTCCTCGTCGTTCGCCAATCGCCAGAGTTCGTTGATCTAGCCAGTCGACAGCCAGGCATTCAACTTTATCGGAGACATGGAATTTCATGTGACTTGACATGTTTTGACCAATCGAATGTACCTCACAACCCTGAGTGCCAGCCACCGCGATGCGCGAGTCGCTTGCCTTGCAGTCCCATAGCGTATCGTTGGATGTTCCGACATTGAAGTGATAGCCGAGAGGGACACTGCCATCATCGTGGCTCTGGGCAACGGGGCCGACAAAAACATTACCCACAACATGATTTGCTCGCGCTGTGCTTGCTACTACGTATTCGCGATTGCCGAATTCTGTTGAGCCGAGCGACACGATGGGATCATAGAAGGCGTGCATGGCAAGAGGATGGACGCTTCCCTCACTTTCGGCCCTCCAGTCACAAGCATATATTGCATGACTTGATGGTGTAAGCCTGATCGCTACAATCGCTTTAGACTCAAGGTGGTGCCACTACGATTGAATGTGATTAGCCATGTAGGAGAAGCGCATTGTGGCATCTTGCGAACCGAGCTCTCGCGCGCAGCGGGTTACAGAAGCTTCCAGATGTCTTTCTGGTGCATGAGCCATGGCTACATCCTTCACGTCAAGGGGTACCTACATCGATCAGAGAAGTATTCGCAGTGAACGCCAGTCCAACGTCAATCACTCTAGCTTCGAGACCGTTAACAAAAGCAGCATTCTGCTCAGCCGCATATTTTGAGAAGCTTTCTCGTGCGCCATGCTCACGCAGAAGACCACTGCCACCAAGAAGTGGATGCTTGAAAATCCTAGCGGCTGGCACGGTCTGCTTGCGAATGAGTTGCTGTCGCTTGTCTTCGCGTTTGCGTTTTTTGGACTCGCGTTGCTCGACGTCTACGTTCGACTTTGCGAACCTTGCGCCTTGAGGTGCAGCATAGTTGGCCGTGATCTTGAAGTACTTCTTTTTCTCCTCATCATAGTAGTAGCCAGCAATATTGCCTCGATTCATCCTAGCGGTATTGATGGATCCAGCTCGGTGGGCTCGCGTACTTGCATGGTCAACGGTGCCCGCAAAACTACCGGTGGACGCGACTGTGCTGTGGATTGATGTTCGAGACGTGATGTTGTTGTGTCGATAGAAGAAAACGGCAAGAAGCAGTTGAGATTGACCAGACCTCCGAGCGCCACACCCGCTGCTAACTGTCTCCGTGCAAGCTTCGGCTTTGGCTCGGCAGGTCACGTCATAGCGGAGTGAACCACCACATACTGCAGCTGCGCATGTAACTTACGCGAGGTTCGATTGAGGTTGCTTCGGCGTGTTTGTTCGCCACGTTTTCCTCCTGTATGTACTGTACTCACACACCTGATCTTGAGCGAAAGTCCTCTTGTATGCATCGTGCAATCTCCAGAACGCGCCCACGAACGATAGCACAGCGACGAGTATTCCAGATGGCGAGCCATATCAGCAATGTCGCCAATGGCGAGCAGGGGACATATAGCATTCGCGATCTACCAAAGAGTAATAATTTCACACAAAAGCTTCCTCCTGACCAGGATTACCCGACTCCAGCTGCTTCACACACTGCGGAGAGGAAGAAGCTCGGCCCACGACTTGTGAAGAATGCTGCATACACATTTGTAAGGCCTGAGCCTTTCCAGAAGTCTGAGCTTGTAGGCGTATCAAAGGCTGCACTACGAGATCTAGCGATTGATTCGGCGTCGATCAACGACGAAGACTTCAAGAAGACAGTGGCAGGCGAGAAGATCATCACAATCGAAGAGGGCACAGAGCCCGGCGACAAGGACGTCTATCCCTGGGCCCAATGCTATGGCGGCTATCAGTTCGGCCAATGGGCTGGTCAACTGGGTGACGGTCGAGCAATATCGTTGTTCGAGGCGAATAATCCCAGTACTGGCAAAAGATATGAGATTCAGCTGAAGGGCGCCGGCAAAACACCATACTCTAGATTCGCCGATGGAAAAGCTGTGGTAAGAAGTAGTATCAGGGAATTTGTGGTCAGCGAAGCCTTAAATGCATTGGGCATACCTTCGACAAGAGCATTGAGCTTGACATTAGGACCGGAAGAAACGGTGCGAAGAGAAACAGCAGAGCCAGCTGCGATCGTAGCAAGATTTGCTGAGTCGTGGCTGCGGATAGGCACATTCGACCTGCCGAGATCAAGAGGGGACAGAGATTTGATCCGCAAATTGGCGGACTATGCTGCCGAGGACGTTTTTGGTGGCTGGGACAAACTCCCGGCAAGAGTCTCGTCTACAGAGGAGAAAGACGTAGTAGAAGTATCACGTAATGTACCAAAAGAAGACATCCAAGGCGAAAACGAGCTTGAAGAGAACCGATACACCCGCCTCTATCGCGAAATTGTTCGCCGCAACGCCCAAACAGTAGCTCACTGGCAAGCCTACGCTTTTACCAATGGCGTGCTGAACACCGACAATACCTCCATCTACGGTCTGTCGGTCGATTTCGGCCCATTCGCGTTCCTCGACAATTTCGATCCCAATTACACACCGAATCACGACGACCATATGCTCCGATACGCCTACAAGAACCAACCTTCGATCATTTGGTGGAATCTAGTCCGTCTTGCGGAGGCGTTTGGCGAAGTCATCGGCGCAGGAAACTGGTGTGACGAACCAGAATTTGTAGAAAAGGGGGTGAGGCAAGAAAAGGCCGATGAGCTGATCAAGCGTGCCGAAACCATAATCGACAGAGTCGGAGAAGAGTTCAAGGCGGTCTTCATGGCAGAGTACAAACGTCTAATGACTGCACGTCTCGGTCTAAAGGTCTGTAAAGAGTCCGACTTCCAGGAGCTCTACTCCGAGCTTCTGGACACACTCGAAGCATTCGAACTCGACTTCAACCACACCTTCAGAAGATTAAGTCACATCGGCATGTCGGAGCTTGAAACGCACGACCAGCGAAAGGAAATTGCAGGTCGATTCTTCCACCATGAAGGCTTACCCGGCCTCGTGTTGGCTGATGGAGGTGAAGACAAAGCTCGCGAGCGCATTGCGAACTGGCTCGAGAAGTATCGTACTCGTGTTTTCGAGGATTGGGAAGACTCACATGAAGCGAGAGATCAGCGTCTTGCTGGTATGAAGGCTGTCAATCCAAAGTTCATTCCGCGATCGTGGATCCTAGATGAGCTCATTGACCGAGTTGAGAAGAAGGGTGAGCGGGAGATTTTGGACAAGGTGATGGACATGGCGCTGACGCCTTTCAATGAGGAGTGGGGATGGAATAGAGAGGAGGAAGAGAGGCTTTGTGGCGACGTGCCCAGGTATCAGAGGGCTATGCAGTGCTCTTGTAGTTCGTAGTTGGAAGCGTAATGCACGTATCAATGGCGTGATGATCTGACCGCCTTCTGGCGTGGCTCTATCCGATGCTTCTCGTCTTGGCCTCCACTGTCCGGCTGATCCACCGCAATGCGATGGGGTGTTGAAATGGTTGTCCCGCCAGGCTGTCCGCAGAAGCCCCAATACGTCAATGGAGTAGCGCGAGAGGGTTTAAGGAGGAGTGGGATGAGAGTCGAGAGAGGCTGCTCTGCATGATTGTCAACCGTCGCCGAATGCAAAACGCTACCTCGACCAGCGGGGTGTGTCGGGGCGTGTCTTGGACAGCTTTTGTGGCTACGAGTTCTAGCCCTTTCTTAACCCAGCAACCCGATCTCATCAACCCGCAATCTCCAAGAACCAAACGGTGAAGGACTTGGAGGTTGTGGGAAGTAAGTTTATGGTCTGAGTCTTGGTGGCGATCCGGGGGATCTTGAAGGTATGGCTACCTCCTAGCGAGGGAGAGGAGAAACAGTGCGTAGGCATGCACCTGCATATGCGCAAGTGAAGTCGACGTCGCGTGCATGACTTGTGCAGCAGGCACAAGTCGTGCCCTGATCCCTGTCCGGAAGTGGTCCGGCAGATCTAAGCGAGATACGAGAAGAGAAGTGGACCTTCAACCTCCTTACCATTGCTCTTGCTTGAACATCAAGGCAGCAATGCAGGCACAGCGGTCCAGCGGTCTCCCATTCTTCTTTCCAGACTCGGGTTCGCTCACGAAGCACACAGTAACATGGCGCAATATCGCATTCCAGCCTTCGACACACTGATAGATCACGGTTCATGGATTGTTGACAAGACTATCGTTTTCTGCGATCAGATACCAGGCTCTGGCCCTATAGTGCGCTACATACAGCGCTCTCACCAAAATGACCCTTACCGGACTGCTATCGAGGCGGTGCTCTTTCTGCTGGCTGTACGATACCTGTTGATGCCGAAGCGGAATTCGAAAAGCAAAGCCAGTGGACTTCTCGACCTGACCAAAGACGAGGTCGACGATCTCGTGGAAGAGTGGACACCTGAGCCTTTGGTCAGCGAGATTGACCAGCCAAACGTGTACCAGCCAGTGCTGGACCGCAATGCGTCGAATGGCCCAAAGACACGACTTGCCGACAGCACTAAGAACATGATCAACCTGGCCAGTTACAACCATTACAGCTTCTCACAGGACAAGGCACTCATAGATAATGCTGTTCAGAGTATGCGCACTTATGGCGTTGGACCTTGCTCTGCACCGGGGTTTTACGGCACTTTCGATGTGCATCTCAAGCTGGAGCGGGACATCGCCGCACACTTCGGCACCGAAAACACGATCTTGACTTCGCAGAGCTTCTCGACAATCTCCAGTATCATCCCGGCTTTCTGCAAACGTGGCGATATCATTGTTGCAGACAAAGCGGTCAACTTCCCCATCCGGAAAGGCATTCAAGCGAGCAGGGGCATCGTCAAGTGGTTCGAACATAATGATCTCGATGATCTCGAGCGTGTGTTAGCGCGATTAGTCAAGGACTATGCGAAGAGTCCGCTAACTCGGCGCTTCATCATCACTGAAGGCCTCTTCGAGAATGGTGGCGACATGGTTGATCTTCCGAAGTTGCTCGAGTTGAAGAGGAGGTATAAGTTTCGAATCATGCTCGATGAAACGTGAGTGCACTATCTGATTGCACCGCTTTGACACTTTGTAGCACCCCGCTGACTACGCCTTTAGATGGTCGTATGGTGTTCTTGGCGAAACAGGCAGAGGCTTAACCGAGCATCAGGGTGTCGAGGCCACAGAAATCGACGTTCTCGTAGGCAGCCTTGCAGGGTGTATTTCCGCTGGTGGCGGCTTCTGCACTGGTGCCAAGGACATGGTCGAGCATCAAAGGCTAAGTGCGCCTGCAGTGACATTCTCCGCAAGCTTGCCAGCCTTCCTCGCCACAACAGCTTCAGAAGTCATCACTCGACTCCAGCAACCAGAACATCACCAAAAGAGTATCGCTTTGCGAGAGAACATCGGTGTTATGAGGAAGCAAGTTGAGCAAAGTGATTGGCTGCGCTGTAGCAGCGCACTCAGCAACCCGATCTTGTTCATGACAATCCAGGAGCAAGTTGTGCAAGACTGGCAGCTCTCCCGACAAGATGAAGAGCAGCTGTTACTTAACGTTGTCGACGAGTGCCGCGACAAGTATGGGGTGCTGGTCACAACTCTGAAGTCCCTACCAGTCATGGAGGGGTCCTCGCCACGAGATTGCAACGCTGTCTGGCAACCACGCCCGGCACTGAAGGTCTGTGTTACAACCGGGCTGACGAAGAAAGAGACTGAGAAGGCCGGCACTGCGATCAAGAGGGCTGTAGCATCGGCGATGAAGTCCGCTTTTGAGCAGGAAGACAGGCTTCGCAAAATTGTACTCTGGTGAGGAGGTCATCTGTACTTGTCTACTGCCAGTACAAGCGAGCTATTGCGAGGCCGAACAACGCATCTCTTGGCACGGCGATCAGTTTCCAAGTCGCAATCAGAATGAGCCCGCATAGCGTGTCTCGTGCCCCTATTGGTCACAGGCGTTCGATGTACCGCCAAGGAGCAATTGCCGCTCAGTATAGCGACCGCATCGCTATGAGAGCGGAGTTGGTCTCAATCCCATAGAACCCCGCAACCTGCCTCGCCATATGCCGCACGCCGTATGTCGCCTGAGACTTGGTGCTTCTGGGCGGAGTGTTATCCTAGCTGCTCCGCCCCAGAAAAGCAAGACACATGGTGCAGATAATCTGGTTTCCCGCCGCGGCTAGCCACATATGGGCACTCCAGACTATCAAGGCATGCTCAATGCCTACTAAGGCCTACGAGGATTTACATATCACCCTCCCCGACTGCCCCCTATACGCTTAGGCCGTAAAGTCAAGTACCGGACTTAAGGCTTAGGCTTAGAATTTTACGGCCCAGGCGTATAGGGGGCAGTCGGGGAGGGTGATATATAAATCCTCGTAGGCCTCATCGCGAAGCCTCGCCCTAAGACACTCAAACAGGGCCTAGCTAACTCGGTGCTCCTCCCGGATCCTAAATAACTTCTTCTCGGAATCGCGAAGTACGTAGTAGGCACGCCGCTTACTCGTATAGTATGGATAGAGAAATGCAGTATAGCAGTGCGCTTTATACGCCATCTGTAAATCATATCCTAAACAACCATACGTTTTATAATGACAAGCTTCCAATTATATAGCCTGCTTTGAACTTCGTATGCAGAAATCGAGCCCAAGTTACGACCGACTGACAGGCTGAGCATGTGCTACCAATATTAATAACAGCTCCCTGAAATCATAGCGTTTCTGGAAACTGATCCTGCTGTGCTATGATAGATTCATGCATTCATTCATCCATTCATCCATTTTTGCACTGCAATTCCTCCAGCATAGCGCCCTTTTTTTGTCGAGCTGTCGCGGCTGTCTTCCCAAATCAAAGCAAATCACTCTACCCTTCCCATCCGACGCACGATGCTGACGAAGTTGCAAGCCGCCAACGTAGAATTTGCTTTTCTCCTCTCCTCGTTGTTGTTTATCAAAACATTGATAGATAGCACATTACGTATTGAGGACCACCAGAACTAGTACTCTAGTGAGAACACACACACACACACAAACATCTTTGGGAGTCGAGTACACATTCGGCAGATGTTGTGTTTGCGCCGTGGGTGCTTAGCGGGTGGTGGTGGTGATTATGCCAACGCTGAGTTTTGGTGGTTGGTTGTTCTGTGAGGTATGAGGTAGCAGAATTTGGATTGTGTTTTGGGGAATCACAGAAAAAAGGGGGGGCGCAGAGATTGGACTTTCTGTTCCACCATGTTCACTGCTTTCTATCATGCTCACTTCTCCTCTTCTATCTATCAAGCCCGTCCAACTCCACCATCTTCCTCACAATCTGAACCACCTCACTGTCCCCAAGATCAAGCCCAGGCTCTTCTATCTTCTTCGCCAACACCTCGTCTAACATCATCCTCATCCTGCTGACCAGGACCCCTATCCTCGCCCATCCTCTCAACCGCAGCCATCCATCAACAAGCAGACCGCGTCCTTGAGGATCAATCGTAATGGGACCACTAAGCATGAGCAGGGAGTATACATTGAAGGGCGTTAGATCGCGAATAAAGACCTTCGAGGTCGCCATCTTGGTGAAGTAGGACATGTAAGACGAGCCAGTTGGGAACTTGTCCGCAGAGAATAGTGTTGAAGAAGGATGTACAAACACCCTGCCATTCTCTTCATTAAAGTACTTGATCGTCCTTGCTTCCGGGTCGAGCTCCACAGCACCAGATGAGGAAGCGGCGTACTTCTTGTCGGGAAACTCGATGCGCGAGACTTGAGGCTGGAAGGACCCTGCTATGACGGCGCGCAGGAGGGGATCGTTGGCGTTGTGGCGGTTGAGGGAAGGTGAGTTATCCTGCCTGTAGTGCGGCGGCAAGAAGCCAGTTTCTTGCAAGCTGGAGATGTATTGCGTGCGGTTTGTGGATATATCGAGCAGAGTCTGATGGTTTAAGAAGTTCTCGTCACACCATCGGCGCAGCACGGATGTCGGCTCCCCAGAGGCACGTTTATCGGCCCAAGTTTCATAAGCTCGCAAGTCGCAGATGAGATCACCATTGTTGGTGCCAAAGGAGGCACGGGCGGCTTTTGATTC
Source organism: Exutisphaerella laricina CBS 326.52 (assembly GCA_000504385.2). Taxonomy (NCBI): domain Eukaryota; kingdom Fungi; phylum Ascomycota; class Dothideomycetes; order Mycosphaerellales; family Mycosphaerellaceae; genus Exutisphaerella; species Exutisphaerella laricina. The sequence continues at coordinate 12,037 of AWYE02000176.1, read as the reverse complement.
GTCGCGCTTGGGCTGTGGACTGACGAATGGCGATTTGACCGTGAGGATTGCCGCGATCGTAAGGCATGCTTCGAGACAGCCAAAGGTCGCGCCATACACCATGAGTTTGCCGCAGCGAAGGTCAGCCGGGATCATGCTCAGGTGGCGTCCAAGAGCGGTAAGGTCGGTGTTATCGAGTGCACCAATCCTCCTGAGCATCTTCAGTGCACCTTCAACTGCGAGACTCTCCGGCGGTGTCAGAGCACTTGCCAGGAAAGCTGGCACGTCAATCACACCCATGGCTCGAACAGACAAGCACAATTGCTCCAGCGGCACTCGCCTGATCTCTGGATCTGGTCTTTCTGCCATTTTCGCCTCGGCAGATCGTGTATACAGCTTGTAGCATTCGCCGGCTCTGACACGACCAGCACGACCACGTCTTTGCTTACAAGCAGCGCGACTGGCCCAGACTTCAGCAAGCTTGACCATGTTGTTAGCAGGGTCGAAGCTCGTCTCCTTGACTCTACCAGTGTCGATGACCGCAACAATGTCCTCGATAGTGATAGAAGTCTCGGCGACATTCGTAGCTGCAATAACCTTGCGCAACCCACGCGGTGCTTTCGGAAAGACCTTCCGCTGATCTGAGCTTTGTAGTGATGCATGTAGAGGTAGAGCATGTAACTTCGGTATGCCGCGCAGTGCTCGAAGAGTCTGGTCGATCTCAGCCACACCGGGTACGAAGATGAGGATGCCTCCCTCCACATCACCAAGCTGGCCATCAATTACTTCCACGGTTCGTGCGATCAGATCGTAATTGATCCTGGTGCCGACGGCACGAAGGGCCGTACCAAGATTAGCAGGTACCGACCGTTGCGCGGGTGTTGATGGGCCAGATGCTGAATAGCTGTCGTACGGCGACGCGATGGCCGAATCGACGTCCTCGGCATCAACCGAGCCAAAGCCAGTAGCTTGGACAATCTCATCGAGGTAGATGTCCTGCACTGGATAAGTACGGCCCTCGATTTCAACTTTGCCAACAGTGGAGTTGGCGCGGAAGTAGTTCTCGAAGGTTGTCGCATCAAGCGTGGCACTCATCAGGATCAGCTTGAGATCCTTGCGCTTCTTCAGCACATCTCTAAGCAGTACCAGCAAGAAGTCTGTGTCAAGGCTGCGTTCGTGCACTTCATCGATGACAACATGGCTCACATCTGCGAGGCTCTTGACAACATCGTCAGTACTGCCACCAGAGGTCTGTAACCGCCTCAGCAGAACACCAGTCGTGACAAATGTGATCTTGGTGACACCCAGCTTCTGCCTAGACTCGCCTCGAATAGCATAGCCGACCTCATCACCAACTTTGACACAGCGTTCATCGGCAACTCGATCTGCCAGACCCAGTGCTGAAATACGCCGAGGCTGAGTACATATAATGTTGACATGTTCACCAAGACAGCGGTTGATCAAATCATCGAGGACGAATTGGACAGATTGTGTGGATTTTCCAGAACCCGTTTCACCAGAGATGATTGTGACTTGATTCGTGGCGACCGATCGAACGATCGCATCTTGCAGCGACCAGGCCGGTAAGTTCTGACGAGCTTGAAGCATGCGTTTTTGCGGTGAAGTCTCTTGCCTGGTCTTCCATTCCTCGAAAAGTCGTTGACTTGCTGCCGTTTGAGAAGTCCATTTAATGGTTGTTGGTTGCTTTCGTGCTCGCTTCCTCGTTGGCTGCACGTTCGGCTCGGCAGACGGCGTTGATACACTCGATACCTCGCTTAGTCTACCAGGATTGTCAATAACTCGTGATATATTCTGCTCGAGCCAGTCGATGATATTGAACAGCATCTGCTCCCCTATATACCCAATCTTGGCAAGCACCAGCACTTGCTTGAGTATGCTCAATCGAACATATGCAGGCAGCTCGGCCTCGATGGACAGGATGGGCACACGAGCAGGATATGCTCCGGGAGGCGGCCGTGCTCGAAGGATGATCGGCTTCTTTGCAGGTGTTTGCACATCTAACGTGATGGCACATAATCTGTCGTGATTCGTGTATCGTTCGCCGAAGATTGCCTCCAGCGTAGCTTGTTCCTCATCCCAGGTTCCGTAGTCGGCCTTGTTGTCATCGATCTTCAAGCTCTCCCGGTCACCTAGCAGACGCGCCTGTAGAGTAACAGCTGCATGGCTTTCATCACCGCCGCAGGCATCGAGGACTTCCGCGCAAACCTCTGCGGAGTATCCAGTTGCAGCTAGGCGCCTGATCTTGCCTTCTCTCTTCATGTCACCACTTGCCAGACTGACACCAGCAAGATAGTTGTCCGGCAGTGTCCACTTCGGAAGATCATCCTCGGGCACATGGATGAGCAGCCATTCCAAGCACTCCTCGCGATCTTTACACAGCTCTGCAGCCTCTGCGGCGTGGCTCTTACGAAAGCCAATGCTGGCTAAGTCATCCACGATGTACTCTCGTCCTACCTCACCAAGCTTGTGTCCATTCAGGTTCCACGCTCCGCCTTGTCGTATCAGTCGTTCCACTTCTCGTCTTGTCCTGATGCCCATCTCAACCTTCGGCACCCGCATCCAACCTTTGAGAACATGCTTGCTCTGCACTTGTCCGTCTAGACTTGTGACTTCCAGCTTCTTGTCCTCTGCCTGCTGTTTAACCCTGTCAGCTCTCGTTTTCTCCTTGGCTTTCTTCTGCTCTTCGTGTCTCTGATACGCCAGGAAAGGGTCTGCCTCATACAAGTACGCCTGCCCTTGCGCAGCAGCCTCGCTCTTCAAATCCTGGAAGTCTCCCTTCCACAGATCGCGATAGGTGGGGGGGAGCATCATGTGGATGTTCTTCATGTTGCTGACCCTGAAGAGTGCATATGCGGCTGCAAAGTGCCTCGCTTCTACTGCCGAGTCTCGTGCGCCTCTTTCCTTGTTGTAGTCCATGGGTGGAACGATCGGCGGGAGAGTCGTGAGCTGCTGTGTCTTCGAGTTCTTCTGCTTGATGACGACACCGCCAGTGAACTTGTTGCCAGGTGCACGATGGATAGTATACTCCGGCTTCTCCCATTTCTGCTTCTGGCAGTGCTCGTTGAAAAGCGTCTGCGGAAGTTTGCCAGTCCATGATGCGCCACCGATCAGAGTTCGCGTATCCGGCTTCTTTGGCTCTTCTGGCTGAGGTGCAACAGCATCTCCTTTGCCTTTGCTACTGCTGGCCTTCGCATCGTTAGTAGTAGGCGTTGGCTGTTCAGGCTGTTTGGCTTTCTTCGACTTCTTATCATCGCCAAAGACAATGTAGCTGGTATCTTCATCGTTCAGGTTGGCGGCACTGCTGGCGGGCTTCTTGCCTGACTTATTGCCAGACCGTGGCGCATGTGGTTTGTTGACCATTGCGGCCAGAGAACGGAGATGTGGAAGTGTAAGTTGGCCATTCTGAAAATGCTCGAGAGATTAATGCAGACACAAGAACTCGAAGGAGGTGAAAACCGACCCCACAGATTTCGTCGGGAGGTCCGTGTGTGTGCCTTGAAAGCACGTGCACGCGACTGGACTTCATCGCTTTCTGTCCCGTCATCTTTTCGCTATACTGTCCGTCATCACTGCCGGTACATGTAGTCTGCGATGGGATGGGATGGGATGGGCGGGGAAGGAACGTCATCCCAAAAGACAGGACCGCACGGAGGGCTCCTGCCAAACGTGAAGTCGATGGCCATCTTGGAAGGCGTGGACGGGGGGACCCACTTTCCTTACCTGCGACTCTCGCTGTGGGACGTCTCGATGTATCCCACAGAGACTGACCTCAAACGTCGGCTAGCCAAAGCGGGGATGTGGTGCAGCACCGCATCGACCTCACCGAGGAAGTCAGCCTCCTCCCTACAGGAAGAACATTTCCCAAAATGTCACTCATGCTTCCTTGATGCCTCAGTAAGTACACATACCCGCTAGTAAGACCATGACTTCCACAACAGAACGCATCTACCATCATCCTACCCAACGACATGCCGATATACCGGCTGTGGATCTGTTGACGCTACTGTTTGGTGAGCTGAATGGCATTCCCCAGAGCAAGAAGAGGGCACTGATTCCGCCAGCAGACTCCGAACACTGTGCAGCAACAGAAGACACTGTGCTCCACGTCGAAGCATCCAATCCAGACAATAAAATCACAAAGGCACAGCTGCTCACAACCCTACAGCAGATCGCGCACGGTCTTCGCCTCAGATACGGAGTTGGCGCGAATGGTCCCAATACCGATACAATCACAGTCATCACTTATGGTCACATCCTGGTTCCGGCACTGCTATACGGTATCGTAGCTGCGGGTGGCGTCTATTCTGCCGCCAGTCCAAGCAGTACTGTCAATGAGCTCGCGCGCCAGATCAACATCGGGAAATCCAACCTCGTTGTTTGCGGTGCCGAACACATCGACGTAGCGCGCAAGGCAGCTCAAGAATGTGGCCTCCCATCAAAGAATGTCCTAGTGCTGGACTCAACCCACAATGCCTGGAGTCTCAAGTCTCTCGAAGGCAATATCAACGCTCTCAGCAACGAGAAGCTGAAATGGCACCAGATCTCTCACCCAGCTCACCTCAAAACATCTTTGATTGTGATTCTCTGGTCCTCTGGCACGACGGGGCTCCCCAAGGGCGTGAAACTATCCCACGCTAATCTTGTAGCTGAAGCATACCTCATGGCCCTCTCAGGCCGAGAATGGGCCGCGAAGGAAATGGAAAAGGGCACGTTCGAGGCAACTGAATTCAACACACTTGCCCACCTACCAATCTCCCACATCGCCGGCCTCTTCGGCTACATGGTATTTCCCCTCTATTCAGGAGGTACAGTCTACTGGATGCGAAAGTATTCGTGGTCTGACCTGCTCTCCAACCTGAAAAGATACAAGATCACGTCTTTCTATACTGTCCCCTCAATCTGGCTTCGGATCTCCAAATCACCCGAAATCGCCGACCACTTCAAACATGTCGAAGGCGCATCTACTGGCGCTGCTCCCATGGACGGCAAACTCCAACGTACAGCCAATGCACGTCTCGGCGACGGGAAGAGTACATTCATCGGGCAAACCTGGGGTCTCTCCGAAACAACCGGTGCCATCACTGCACCCATTAAAGGACAAGAAGACGACACAGGCAGTATAGGCTACGTCCTCCCAAGCGTCGAAATCCGAGTCGTAGACGACGCTTACTACGACGTAGAAGAAGGCAAAGAAGGCGAACTCATCGTCAGATCCCCCCTCGTCACAGAAGGCTACTTCGAAAACGACGAAGCTACCAAAGCCTCATTCCACAATGGATGGTTCTGCACGGGCGACATCGGCGTCGTCAAGAACGGCAAATTCTACGTCGTGGATAGGAAGAAAGAATTGCTCAAATACAAAGGCCTGCAAGTCGCGCCTGCCGAGCTGGAGAATGTCCTCTTTACGCATCCTGGTATACGGGAAGCGGCTGTGGTGGGGGTGCCGCCGGCACCGGATGATGCTACGACAGATCTGCCCAGGGCGTATGTAGTGCCTGTGGAGGTGGGGAAATTGAGCGAGGAGGAGGTAAAGGAGTATGTTAAACAGAGGGTAGCGCCGTATAAGCAGTTGAGGGGTGGAGTCGTGTTTGTAGAGGAGATTCCGAAGAATTCGATTGGTAAGTTTTTGAGGAGGGAGTTGAGGGAGAGGGCGAAGAGGGAGATTGGACTGGTAGGAAAAGCGAAGCTGTGAAGAATGAAGAATGGGGGGTTTCACGTGACCAGAGACTCATATTGTGGACCATGCCGCCCGGATTGTGTGCCTGGCCGGTGACCTCATCGAAGCCGTACATAAAATGGACTTCGCCAGGAGCAGCCGCTTGGTTGCGCTTCTTCTTCTTCTTCTTCTTCGTCGTCGTCGTCGTCGCTGCTCTCTTCGTTGGCACGTGCTGTAATGTGTTGACTGGAGACATCCGTGCTGCCGTGCGACATGAGAGTGCAGGACCGAGGAACCAGGAGTGGAATGGTACGAGATCGGAGAAGAAGAAGAAGATACATGAAAGTCACTTGTATTGGTCATACCACAGCCATAAAAGACCTCACTTCAACACTCCGAAGGCTAAGATGCTCATGTCACCACCGGCACGATGGTCGGTATTGACTCTGGTCTCAAGGGCAAAATGGCCAAGCGCTGCCATCAGATGCGACCACCGCTCGGAGCATCGGCTGACATGGTACTCAGAACCGCAGTGTTCGTGGCCGCGTCATGTCGTACTTGCTGGGAATGCCTCCAGGGCATCAAGTAGCTCATCGACCTTCTGCTGAGATCGCGCCATGTCTGTTCGTAGCCTGCGACAGTAATGGAAAGGAAAGCCTAGTTTTGCCGGTTCTTCGATGCAGTGTTTACTGCCTTAGGACAAGTCTTTCATGGCTGTACGCAGAGCCTCCTTGTTTGCTTTCGAAATGGTCAGCAGAAATGCTACTGGACTTTCGCCATCAGCCTCGCCGCTAAAGACCCAATACATTCTCAGCTCACCCCGTAACGACGCTCGAGAATTGGTGAAACCATCCAGCAGTCTCTGGAAGTCCTTCATGACGAGAGGTAGGACTGCAATGACAGAGTCATCTGCATCGTTGTAGGCACGCCACAGCCGAGTCTCGACAATCATATCTCTGATACTTTGTGCAGAGCTTCCCAAGCCCGCGAGCCGGCTCTCGGTCTATTCCAGGCCTAATCGCAGGCCAAACCCCACTTGCGCATCGTCGTCATCGGCATAACTGTTGAAGATCAAAAGGTCTTAACACGCCAAGAATTGCTCGAGAAGAGCAGCGGGAGTGCTTCTCGCCTTGCCGGTTTTGCTTGCATGTCGATGTGAGTGGCAGATACCTAGAAATCTTCTCAGGGAATGTTGCACGAGTGTTGGTTGCTTGCTTGCTCGTCCTCGTAGATGTTGTTCCGCAGCTCAGCCGGCAGTTTGCGGAGTGGTGAGTTGTCCATCGTGGCACTGTTGCCTTGACGTCAGTCCACTCAGTTGTTGCTGACGTGTCGTTGGTAACGTGGTCTGAACGAGCGGTGCGCGCGTCGAGGTGCACCAGGTGGTCTAGTCGTGAAGCTTCTGAAGGTGCATAAGGCACGTTTCGTTTCCATAAAGTGAAGCTCTTCCAGGGTGTTACTTGTGAACCCACAACCCCTGCTCGCACAACTTGCCGTCCTTACCTAAGCGAGAAGTGAAAGTCGCGAGGCAACACACGTCATCAAAAGGAAGATGCTAACCAACACCCCGACAAGATTAGCAGGCCGCGCAAGTATCTTCGAAGCTGCATGTCAGCAAGCCAAGATGTCCCTCGTATATCTACGACGTTTCGTACTCAATCAGAGACCATGTTTCGTGATGCAAGTATGAGATAAAAAAAAGCTATACCTACTGCTTTCCTTGCCACTCTTTGTACTGTACCACAGCACTCTGTACTGTCCTGTATTCCACTATGCCTTCTATAAGATGTGCCGCCCTCGCTGTCGTTGATGCGGTGCCCATTCCAAGAAAGATCAAAAGCCATGTGGATGAGAAACTAGGGTATCACTATTCATGCCTCTGTACCCGCGCGCCTTGTATGCAAATGCTGAGAATGATGCCTAGTCGTCCCGTTGGTGATGAAGATGTGCCGGAAAAACAGCGTCCAGTCACAAGACCTGGCGAAGAACTGAAGGCACCTGCAGCAGACCCAGAACCAGACCGGCCAGCAGAAGAACTACAAAAAGAGAATTCTTCAGCCAGCTCAGGATCTTCTCTCGGTGAACTTGAGCATCCAGTGCATTGACCAAGACGATGGATTTGTCGAAGAGCCGTTGAGCAACGTCGATGATGTCTTCTTGCTCTGCTGGAGTGAGGAGTTCTTCGCCGAGAGAAAGCCGTGTCTTGAACAAGGCCTTAAATTCTTCGCCGTCTTCATCGCTGTCGAAGGAAAGGAAGCTGAAGCCGGAGATATCTAGGTTGGAGGACAATTCAGCTTTCTCAAGGGGCGGAGTCGTGGTACCAAGTTGTGTATGTCCTTCCCAAAATGAAGGGCCTGCTGTTGCCAGTTGCTGTCGTATAAATCTGCCGCCACTGAAGACTGCCATGTAAAAGACCCACGCGAAAGCCACGAAGACGTGCGGTTTGTGGCGCATGAGATCGCGCATCTCCTCCGTCCACGAATTGCCCAAGCCAGGCGTGCTGTATATCCCACTTCCTCCCACCAATCGCAAATGCTGAAGGTCATTCTTCAGCCGGTGTGATCGTGCTAGACCTTGTGGTCGAAGGTTGCTTAGCCACTGCCGTATGTCTAGATCATGCTCGGTAAGGCCTGTTGTGGACTTGCTCTGCGCATGACGTGTAAGAAGGTCCCACTCTACTTCAAATAGTATGAAGATGCGTGCGAAAGGCATAATTCCCTTGGCGTATAGTAGTGGTGAAGCTGCGTGTGGCGGTAGAGCGAGGGGTAGACGATCGACCAGGAGTCTGTTGAGCTCGACATGCTGCTTCCTCGTGGCCGTGTTGATACGTCCTGGTAAGGTCGCGTTTGGTGGTATCGACATGGCTGGTGGAAGAGGAGTCGAAGGAGAAGGAGGTGGAGGTGATTGTGATCCAGTCGTGTTTGCCATCGCTCAACTATTTACAGGAGTGCGGTGCAGGAGGCTGCCAGACAAAAAAGGCTGCGCGAGGGAAGTGACCCGTATCATACTGGCAGAAGAAGACATCAGGGCACGTTGAGGTGGCTACGTTAGTGGGAGTGAATGATGCCTTCAGGTGATACGTACTGTGCTCTCGTGCGTGTTTCGTGGAGATCGGCGCAACCTAAAGCGTCAACCCTGTCAACCCTGTGAGGTTGGTGGTCCATGCTCATTACCCGGTCAACAGCCGCACCTTCAAAACAGCTGCTATGCATAAAGTGTTGCACCAAGTCGCAGAGCAGATAACTACTCCGACAACGATATCATCGTCACTCAGCATTCCACTCGTTACCGTACTTTCGCCGCTGGACCGTTGGAGCGTTGGATTGTCCGAGTTCTTGTTCGCGCGCATCATCTTCGGCATCTGCATTCCACGGGCAGCTTTCGAGGCTCCACATACTGTATGCTGCGGCACATCAGCTGCTGGCAGCCATGGACACATCATATCTGGCTCAGCAAGTGAAGACAATCTGCGAGCGCTTGCACGGATTCTTCGACGAAATAGGCGTGCCGACCCACGAACGCGATTCCAGGGAGAGTGAAGTATGTATCAATACCAACTCAGATGCGTCGGGACGGACATTAACATTGTGATTAGCTCTTCTCAGCACTATCAGAAACGCTTCATAACCAGCTCAACTTGGTCGCCAAGGAGAAACATGATCTCACCGAGGAGGCAAAGCGTCTCATCAAGACCATACGCCAGATGGAGCGATCATTGGACGACACGAGACCGAAGGACGACTACGAATCCGAACACGACGGCTTAAAGATTACGTTTCCACTCCTCACCTGTATTGAACGCCTCAAACAGAAGCATCACACAATCGCCAAGTTACATCGCGAACGATACGAGCAGGTTAAGAAGCTGGTCGAAGCTCTCGAGTCGTATGCATCACATATCGAGCCGTCCTTCGTCAAGATCAAGCTCCCACCTACCAAGGGAGATCTCGCGCCCAACTTCGATCTGTCGCCGACGTATGTCACCAAGCTGGACAACGAGTTCTCGAGAGTACACGATGAATACAACAAGCGTGTCACAACCGTCGCGCAAACAGCAGAGAGCATTGTCAGCTTATGGTCAGAGCTCGGTACACCACAAGCACAGGTCGATAGTCAGATCGTACAACACTGGCGTGAAGCACCTGAGCAGTTAGGACTTCATCAGGATGATCTGAAACGACTTGCGGCAAAGCGCGATAAGCTCGTGGCAGAGAAGCAACAGCGCGAGAGGAAGCTGAAAGAGCTGAAGGCAACTGTTGATAGCTTGTGGGATCGCTTGGGCGTGGACGAAAGCGAGCGCAAGCAGTTTCGAGCGGCGAATCGTGGATGCGGCTTGCGACAGATTAACGAATTTGAGGACGAACTGGCGCGGCTCAACGAACTCAAGCGACAAAACCTGCACATCTTTGTCGAAGATGCACGAATACAACTTCAGCAACTGTGGGACAGCTTGTACTTCTCGGAGGAAGAGATGCTCGACTTTGCGCCTGCCTTCTCGGACGTCTACTCAGATGCACTCTTGTCAGCACACGAGCAGGAGATTAGTCGACTCGAAGCACTGAAAGAACAGCGAATGCCTATCCTGGCAGCTATTGAACGCCACCGAAGTATCATACAAGATCGTGAAGATCTGGAGAAGAGCAGCCAGGATGCTTCAAGACTGATGTCCAAGGGCACTATCAAGGGCGAGAAGCGCGATCCTGGAAAGCTACTGCGAGAGGAGAAGATGAGGAAGCGCATTGCGAAAGAGCTGCCAAAAGTTGAGGTTGACCTACGCAAGACACTAGAGTCGTGGGAAGATGAGTACGGCCGACCTTTCTGTGTTCAGGGCCAGCGCTACCTGGACGTGCTGGACGCTGCTCAGGCTAAAGCGCCACCGCCACGAAGCAAGACTCCAAATGCATTATCTGGCACGAGAGATGCGCCCAAGAGCGCAGGTCGAGACAGGGCTCCACTCTCGCAGAGCAGAAGTACTGGAACCATGCGAGGTGCACCACCGGCAAGAAGTAAGACTCCGACAGCAAGCTTTGCCCGCAGTGTTCTGGGACAGTCAACCATGGGTTCCTCTTCCATGCTCAACGCTTCTGTTATGGGCTCCTCGGTGGCACCGAGTACATCCTCGAAACTCAGTCCATCGAAGATACCCGGAGCATCGGGATCGCGACTGCCTATGAGTACACTGCGCGATGGCAACAACTCACCGGAACGCCGCATTCGAGGCAACACAGCGCCGCATCAGCAACAATCGGAACCCGACTTACGGGGCACGTTACGGGGCTATCCGGGTAACATGGGTCCGCCAAGAGCACCGCCACCGAAGATGCAGGATATCTTCATTCCTCCCACACCGACGCCCGTGTACAACAAGGAGAATGGTTATGATCTCGAGCGCAGCAACAGCGTGGTACGTCACACGCACCCGGAAGACCCATACGACGATGGCAGCCTATATCGCCGTAATGATCAATATTCCAGCATGCATTCAAGTTCCAGCCATGCCTCCTCAGCACGGTCTGGGTACTCTTCCGCATCAACGCAGCTGTCCGGGCCAATGAATAGGAACGACTACCCCCTGGCACCTGCATTCTCTCGCCAGACTTCGAACACGTCCTCAGTCATGTCTGGATCGCAAGTGAGCGGCAGCGAGAACTGGGAAACGTACACCGATAACTCCGACGCCGACGAAGAAGATGCCACTAATGCATACTATGCAAAGGTCAAAGAATCACAACAGCGCATGGCGGCACAGCACAAACGACCTGGCACGTCTTCAGGACTCGTTGGTGCGGTGAAGAAAGTGCGGGAGCAGCCTATTGTGGGAGAAAGCAACTGGGTGGAAGGCAGCGAAGCAGGCTGGACAGACGACGGCGACGTGGGAGACACGTACTAGGACTTACTTCTTGCTCATCGCGGCAAGCTGAAGGCGGCACATGATTGATGGGATAAACAGAGAACTTGGACACGACACATGGCTACGAAAGTCATGTGGGCCTCCAAGATTTCTTTTGCATACAGGGCAGGCGTTACGGGGAACAAAGCAGATATACCAGGTAAGGCCGGGACGGCGTTGCGTGGTGACTTATTGTATGCTCTTCTTGAGACTATTGACGGCCGCCGCCTTTTGTTTAGACGGGACGATGCCACGCCTTGATGGCAAGTACGAAAGCGAGAGCCTGTATACTAAGAACTTTCAATGATGAGGATGAAGTGATTTCGACTACGTCTCTTCATCCACCTCCCTATCGCCATCCGAATCTGCCTCGTCACTAGGAAACCAAATCTGCACCTCACCCTCCATTCTCGCTGGCAGTTCCCAGCCTCACAAATTCCGCTCACCAACAACAACCCAATTTCCCCCTACCGCCTGCATCCTGCAATCCGCAC